>JABXWE010102831.1:0-69411 GCA_014611495.1 Limonius californicus | reverse complement strand
CATTGGCGGCGGAAAAGGGGGGCTAGGGGGGGCTTCCCCCCCGAGGTAGCGTCTAGCCCCCCCCAAAAGAAAATAATAAAATAAAAAAATTGCCAATCAGCGCCTTCGATTTAAAGTACACTCCATACCTAACACAAAAATCACTTTTTAACGCTTTACTACTGAGTCAATTATACCTGCAAAACTTTGTTGTTCTCGTGGTATTGCTATTAACTACGATGCGATAGGAAAGTTGCGCTTAAATATCTGGCTATTTTTTAATATCTTACTACTTACTATATATGTAACTATGTTCAAGAATTAAAGTTTTCTTTACATTCTTTTTTAAAATATTAGGCACAGATAAATATCCTCTCAATGATGCTCCAGTATATTTTGCAAATTTGATAAAATTTATATTGATTTTTATTTTATGAAAAAGTGCATAATTTTTGAAGGGGGCTCAAGCCCCCCCCCCCCAAAAATGTGGTTCCTCCGCCAATGAATACAGGCCTTAGAAAAACTCGACAACGCCTTATCCAAAATCAAGAAACAGGAGATCGTTGGAAGGATAATTTTATGATGAAATCAAAAATTTAAAAATATACAGAGTGTTCTGTTCTGTTTAAAAAATAATAGTTTGAAAATGCCCCGCCGTGGCAAGTCAACCTGTACCTATATTTAAAAATATTTTTATAATGTGCGCATTTTGGTATTACATCACTTTAAAAGAAGAAAACGTACTAATGAACAACCCTGTATAATATATTAAATTAATCCAAGTTGAGACATGAAATGTAGATTTACTTGTAGGCGCTTACTCCATGAAGGTCAATGTTAAGTAAGTACTAAGCAGCCTCCAGTTCTAAGTGATTATATTTCATTTCCTTGAAATCGTAACTGCTTTTTATAGCTTGTTCCTTCCACTCATTCAGAATGACATAAGAATTTACGCCTGTAACGTATTTTTCTACATTGTTACGAATAAATGTAACATTCCAATTAATTAATTAAATAGTTATAATGAGAGTATTTAACCATCTTCTCGATATGATATGATTAACAACTATAGTGTCAACATTACCGCAAATTGGAGCTAAACGTAGCTGTAAAGTAACGACTGGAGTCTTTCCACTTTATGACAACGCCTCCCTGTATATGTACAAAGTTGCAGGTGTCATGAGTCGTGAAAGTGGCTTTACCTACGCACCCTAGAACCTGATTGTACGACGGCCGCTTTTCAAGTTTTCACAATAACTAGGAAAGAAACATTTGTTTGGAACAAATTGCCTTTTATTGCTTTTTTAAGATTTATCCATTTTTGCATGCGTTCAAACCAACTCTCGGAACATTTTAGCCATTCTGAAGTTGTTATCTCAAAAACACGGTTTTTGAAGGCTTCAACAGCTTCTCGAGGTGATTCAAATCGCATTTTTATTTGACATTCGGGAACACAAAGAAGTCGTTAGGCGATAAATCAGGTCAATACGGGCAATGAGACATTAATTCGATGTTTTTCTCCTTCAAATAATCAATTGTTTGACGTGCTGTGTGAAAGCTGGCATTGTCATGATGAAGAATGAGGCGACGTTTTCGACTGTTTTTCCTTATTTCGTCGATGACTTCTAGCAAACAAATTGTTGTATACAATTCAGAGTTAACTGTTCTTTGATCTTCTAGAGAGTCTAAAGGAACGGTTGCGACATATCCAGTACAACAGAAGAAACAAGCGCTCATTTTCTTCGAAGTACTTTGTGAACGAACAACTTTTGTGGGATTCGGTTCATCTTAGAACACCCAAACAGTGGATTGTTCCTTAGTTTACGGTTCATACGAATATATCCAAGTTTCGGCAGCTGTTACGATGTAGCATACGGATTTTGCAGTTCCTCGGTGGAATTTTTTGAGCATCGGGAACAGATCTTTTTCACAGCTAAATGCTCATGCAAAATCGAATGTACTGCAGTATTCGATATGCCTCTATTTCACTGTAAGTCACATACCGATCTTCTTCGATCATGTTGGGTACAGCATCGATGTTTTTTGGAATAACAAACGATTTTGGTCGACCTTCACGAAATTCATCACTGACGGACGCACGACCACGACGAAATTCTGCAAACCAATTGTAAACAGTTTTTTCTGATGGTGCTTCATTACCAAAAGTTGAACGAAGCGATTCTATGCATTTGTGTTGAGTTAGGCCTTTACTAAAATCATAAAAAATCATCTAACGAAAACCTTCACGTGAAATTTCCACTTTTTCACAAAATTGCTTTTTTTGAAGGTTCACTGCAAACAAAATTCTCGGCAAATTTCCAAGCTGCCACTGTTTTTACAATAACAAATGTCAAATTTTACGAAAATAGTACATCGCAAAAGCGCCATCTAGAGGTCGTCTGTAAAAACTTAAAAGGCTGCCCGCGTAATTAAACGAATGCGTATTCAACCGTTATACGGATACGTTTATAAAATCCGAGTTGTTACAAATTAAAATAAATGCTTTTAATTCATAATAAAGTGCCTTATTTAGAAAATCCCTAATAATTGGTAGCAGATTTAGGGACAATTCTGAAATGAAAGCGTTAAATAAATATTTTGAGTCAGAGAATACTAGTTCTTGAAATCTCATTACCGTAACAGATAAAGTAATGTTAAATAAAATAAATAACTATTCTCCTGCTTTTCTAACCTAGTTTCGCTGGAAACATTTAGAACTGTCCTCCTATTCAATAATTAAAATTATTCGACGAATAGGCAAATGTTATTTCATTGGTAATCTGCATAAAAAGTAAAGTTATTGACTTAGGTATTGTCCTCCACGTAGTGAGAGTTATTTTAATATTTTTATAACAAAACTTCCAAAATTTGTAAGATGTTAAAAACAAGCTGTGCAAATGCAAACCAGAAATTTAAATTTTTCAGAATCTTAGTTTAGCCAACCAAAGGGCTTGCATCCGCGGCTGCGTCAATGTGATCAATAATATTAGCCACGGCATAGGCGTCCTCTTTGAAACGAATAAAAATCCTGTATTATGTGCTAACAGAGATTGCACCAGCAACAGACAATTAAATATATTCTACACAAACTTGCTTTCAAATAATGCGATAACTACCAATGAATTTTCTTAATGGAGTTCTGGGTAAAAACAGAAATCTGCAGTGGACCCGCCACTGGACGCGAATATTTCCGAGTTGCATCCCGATTGAAACTTGTACGCATGTAGGTTAAAATGGTCACCGGTAAATATACGTATCCAAACAAAGTTAATTACTGTAAACTTAAATCGATTTTACAGTAATAGCAACTGCAATACAATACTTTAAAAGCTGGTAAGTTTATGATTTAACAATTCTTTTTAATTAGAGTAAACATTTTGAAAGCTTTGCGCACGCGTACTTCCTGATTTTGGAATTCTTTATTCTTATCACTTAATGCAGTTGCACGTGTACATGGTGTTGACAATTTTTTGTGCAAGTGGATGTAATGTCATACCCCAGGTTATGAATTTTTTTGCCATAATTACAATGGTCACTAATTTTATGAAACGAGATATTTGTATTCTTATAAACAATTAAGTGGCATTACCGCATTAATCAGATAAAAATTATTATCGATATTTCATCAGTAATACCGCTTATGCATTGTCGAGGAAACGATAACGATAATACTTTTTGTCTGATTAATGCAGTAATGCCAATTGAGAGTATAGGAATACAAATGTTTTATGACATTAGTCATCAATATTATGCTCTAATGCTCTAAAAACTGTTATCAGTGTTATCAGCTTATCTCATTTTAGTCTTTATAAAGCATGATGAATGAGCATCCATAAACTGACCTTGTCAGCTGTAGGAAATATGTGGGTTGCGTGACTACAATATGTAAAATTTTTATGTTGGACTTTAATCCCAAACAGACGATATTGCAAGTGGTCTCCCCACAGGTTGAATTTCGTAAGTTCCAAAGTATGAGATATTAGATAAAATTCGTTATTTATACACCCACGAATTAATTTAGTCAAAATATACCTATGTAAATATTTGCAATAGATATTATTAGGTTATTATTTGAAAATATATTATTCATGTAAAATGCCAGACCGTTGACATGTGACGTGTAACTTCTTTCAGAGGACACTTGCATTGACATTGTGCTTTATCGCCTAAGAACTACAAATTTTTTGAAAGATTATGGAAGTGAAAGTATGACTTTTAAGACAAATTTTAGCGAAACCGCTACAAGCGATTTCATCAAAATTGACCAGAAAAATGGAACTTTTTAATTATTATGCTTTGCCACTCCACATTTTTCTATTAGAATTCACAAATAATTATGTTTGCGTTGAATATTGTAATTCAAAGTGATTTTAATTAACAACTACGAACAAGTGATTTTAATTATCAACTACGAACAAATATACATGATCACGTAAAACATAGAGAAGTGACATTAGATAACAGGGCCGTTGCGGCAGACCACACTAACGGTGCCCCTTTATGAAGTGCTTTAGAAAAAATTCAAAGAATTTACAAATACGACTATAATTTTTAGAATATACAGGGTGTTAATTTGAAACGTACAATGTGTTATATCTTTAGAAGTAAAATAGGTAGGTATTGAACTTTTCCAGCAAACTTTTCCACAACAGAGGGGAAACCATCTCGATTTATAAGGAAGCCTTCCCCATTTAACCACTTAGGCTCTTGGTACCTCAACAAAAAAATTTCAAATGGTAACACCCACTTTGTGATCCGTCATTAAAGAGCTCTTACAAAATTTGATTCAATAGTAGCAAACATTTATAACCAGAATCGTTTCGAAAAAAATTATTAAATAAAATTCAAAAGCTGAACCAATTATTGTAATTCACATTTCAAAATATTAGAGTAAATGTTCAAATTGATTTCCATTATTCTGTAGGCAATAGTAAAATTTACTCTCAAATTCTCTCTGAGCATTTTGGAAGGCTTGTTGTGGTATAGCTCGGAATTCTTGAACTATTCGTTATTGCAGTTGTGCGATTGACTGAAGCTGAGTTTTCTAGATAAGACAAATCTGGAGACCTTGGGGGCCATTCTTTATTTCTAAAACAAATCTGCAAGTTTACTACTTTTGAATGACATTTTGTAAGAGCTATTCAATGAGGTATCACAAAATGTGTTGCAGTTTGAAATGTTTTTGTTGGGGCACCTAGATCCTAAGTGGTTGAAAGTGGAAGTTGTCTTAGGTGTTATGATGATTATTATTATTGTAGAAACATTTTCTATAAAAGTTCAATACCTATTTTACTTCCCGAGACACAATACATTGTACGTTTTCAGATTAATACCCTGTATATTTATTCATAATTAACAATGTAAAACGGAACAATTTATACACATATACTTAGTTCCTAAAATACCCTACGAGCTTTTGTCATGGCTTTCCAAAAATTGATTCTTTTAGCCATTTCTTTTTTTGGGGATATCATTACTAAGTTGTACACCCTGCATGGTAGTGGTATGTAAATAATTATTTGTTGTTTTGAGTTTAAAAAAATTACTTTCAGCGGTAGCCACACTCACAGGTAGAGTTACTAATATTCTCAAACCGACACAAATATTAGGAAATAGACGAGTAAGATCATTCTGATATATGAAAATTTAGTACATCTTCTTGTCGTTACAAACTTGATGGTATTTGTATATATGTAATTATGTATTATTACAGAGTAGTCCTGAAATAGTTGGTCAAACTTTGGGCGCGAGTTCTCCACGCCCTAACAAGAAAAAAAGTTCATATAAAATTTAGTCAGAAAATGCTTCGTTACGGAGTTACAGCATTCTGAAATAAGAAATGTCCGAACACTTTTTTGCTTATAATTATGGTAATAGTTTGACCAATGTTTTGAAATTTTATATGCACGGGTTACTCATCAAGGTTGCGGATTAAAGCCAAATATCGTTTAAATAAGTACACCAAAGGCGTTTCAAGTTGGAGAATCACTTACTGTTTTCTACAATATCTTTTACATTATTTTGTATTTCTTATTTTTGACTAAACTGATCTTATCTGCATCATAGAGCAATCTTTATCTATGTTTGCATGTAAAAATACTCAAACAAGGGGTACTCTTGTTAAAACTAGATAAACCCAACCGTGTTCGAGGTAATTCAAGTATTATAAAAAATCGAGTTGCCGTAATAATTTGGAAATTTTGCACTATGTGGAATAAATTCGTAGCATAGATTCAGGGCAACAAGGCAATAAAAAACTCATATAAACATTTGTCTACAAATAAGGTACAGCCCAACAACTGTTTTATTTAAACATAATTTTACTTATTAACATTAAATGGTTTGTACCTTGGATTCTAAGCGTTCGTGGACAAATGTTTATATGTGGGTTTTCATTTTCTTGCTGTCTTGAATGTATTTTGTCTATTTAATCCATATAATACAAAATTTCTAAATTGTCACGGCAACTCGATTTTTCATAATAAATAAATAAATAATAACTGAACTATCTCGAACATGATCGGGTTTATCGACTTTTAATAACAGTAGTCTTTTTGGGTATTTATCCATATTGAATGAGACTGTTTTGTCAAAATAAGAAGAAAAAAATGAATGTAAGATGAAGATATTGTAGAAAACAGTTCCTAATCCTCCCACTTGAGACGCCTCTGGTGCATTTATTAAATCGAAACTAGGCTCTAATTTTTAACCTTAATGAATAAGGAATGCACATACTTTTAAAATATTGATCCAACTATTACCATAATTCTATGCAGTAAGGTGATTGGACAAGTCTCACTTTAGAATGCTGTTACTCCGTAACAAAACATTTTCGGACTAAAGTTTACATGAACTGTTTTTCGTGTTTTGGTGTGGAGAACTCGTTCTTAAAATTTGACCAACTATTTCAGGACCACCTTGTATAATATTAATATTTTTATCTTTTCAATATGGATAGTGCAATGCAGAAATGTTTTAGATTAAGCTGCTGAAAATATCGAGGTCGGTTCTTGTGGTCGAACCATATTTTTTTCTTTAATTTGTGTTGATAAGTACCCAGGTACCTTGACATCTACACAAGGGTTAATATAGTTACATAGCGTTTTTTCGAATTATCCATTTTTGTGTTATTTTAATACTTTTTTGAAATTCGAACTTTGTTTGGCGCCTATGCGGGTTGGCGCCCTAAGGCGCTTGCCTCTTGGCATCGCCAATCGTGGCGGCTACATGAATCTGGCTGAACACAACGATCGCTAGACGCTAACAAAATAGTTGACGTTATGTAGAATTTTGGATTTTGAGTTTTAGATTTCATACGGAAAACCTACACAAATAATTTTTGACTATGAGTCACGAGAAAGGATGGTCCCTATAAAAATGTTCATATCGATGTTCCATTTCATAGAAGTATCTACATATCGTTGTACAAGGTGATTCAAAATTGCACTGAAGTATTTCGGGGGTTGATTTTGCTTTGTAAAATAAGAAAAAAAGTTCTTTTAAATATGCGTAGGTAAATCATTCATTACGGAAAATCAACGTTTTATTAGCGAAAAACAACGCACTGTTAGGAACAAACCCGTGTCACTAGGCCATAATACCGAAATTTTGAAAACAATCACTATTATTGAAAAATTACATTTTATAGAGTTGCAGTTCTCAGTGAAATCCCGTGGGTGGTATTCGATGGGCAGGGCAAGGCAAAGCAAGGGTACGGTTGTGTTACATACTTATAGAGAAAATAAAAATAGTAATCTAAAAGACTTAAATTAATTAAAAACTACTTTAGAAGGTGACGCCCTTCAAAAATTACACCGTGAATTTACGCCGAAAGGAATAAATTCAATAAAACTTACTTAATTCTTCCTCTTTATACCCATTGCGTGTTGAGGATTCAATAAAATAAAGGCAATTGTTTCTGCTGAAAAACGCTCCAATACGCGAATTTAAATTTTTGGCCTATATGTTAATTCAATATCATTTCCGATTTTTCCGGAAGTGACACCAAGCTTTTTATTTCAAATGCAACACATAGTATATTGTAATGGATTTAGATAGATATATTATATAATCAATAAACGTTTTCAGTAAACCCAAATTTGACATATCATAAACATTTATAGAAATATTTACAAAAATTATAACAGTAATGCAATACAAAATAAAAGGTTAAATACAAATTTAGCAAGTATCTTAAGAGATCGACAATCATAAATAAACTTTTACAATAAATGTTCAAATTTGTGCCCCTTCATTTCAATGCATTTCTTAAGTCGAACAATTATTTCGTGTTAGACATTTAGAAAAATATTTAAGCGAAATTAGTTGGATTGCCTCGCAATTCCGATCTTTTAAATCTTCCAGGTTATTTGGTTTATTATAGTACCCTTTGGATTTTGAATAACCCCACAAGAAAAATCTAGAGGTCACCCAACTAGATGGTCACCTAGGTCATCTGACCTCTAGATTTTCATCTTAATAGGTCTCCACCTGCTGGTCCACCTGTTGTTGACGTCTAAAATCTGTCGAATCACTAATGCATAATGTGGAGGTGCTCCATGCTGCTGGAAAAATATTTGATGGTCTTGTTGATCAAGATTTTGGTAATTCGGAAATAGAGCAGCGTTTGGCGTTGCTTCAAAAAACTATGGCCCTTGAAATCTGTTATCCACGATTCCCGCAAATTATTTATACATTTTCTGAGGATACTGAGTGTGCACCTCTTGCATCCAGTGCGAATTTTCAGTCGCCCAATACCTACAATTTTGCGTATTGATGGTAGCATTTACATGTTAAAAAGAATGTTGCGTCATTGGAAAAAACTATTTTCTATTAAATTTGGGTTTACTTATTATTGATTTTATCTATCCAAATATGTCAAACATTGCATTTGAAATAAGAAAGTTAGTGTCCGGTTTTCCCGGAAAAAATTCCAACTAAATCTAAATTCACGTGTCCAGTGTTTTTCGACAAAAACAATTATCTTTATTGTATTGAATTTTTTCCATCCATCGTAAACTCGCTCTACAACTACGGAAATCGATAGGCCAGCATGTAAACAACTTTGGTGTACAGAATATTCTGACAGATACAAATATAATATATTGTTGTATCATAAGTGTTTCTTAAACTCTGTATCATGAAAAACAGGATTTGCATTTTTGAATTTTTGTATTTTCTCATTGAATTGTTTTTAATTCAGTATTATACATATACATAGTATTGATGATGATGATTTGAAAGAGCGACCATAATATTAATTTATTAATAAATAAAATCAAGCCTTGCTTGACAAGTCTATTGAATTGTAACTACGTGATGAAAATATTTATTGTATAATAATCAAAATATATATTAATCTTTTTCCTATGCAATAGGAATTAAGTGTTTTCAAAGATTGTAAGGTAGATAAGTTTATTTTCAAAATTTGTTCGGTTAGTAGTAACTGTTACCGTTACCAAATACTGTTACGTAGTACTGTACCTAATCTCGACATACCAGTACTGTTGATATATTGGATATATGAACATATTGTTGTCACAGAAGTATCGATATATTTTGATATATCATAGCTCCTGAGCCACTACTACATTTAGTATTCAGGTACCTAGCAATTTTTAATGGTAGTACCACGGACTAATTCTGAAATAGCAGTTCAGTTTGGAAGTCCTTGGAATTGATGCAAAATCATGTAGTCCAATTGAAAATCTCGTGCTGACCACGATTCACGCGATTAAGGTCAAAAATAATTTATTTAAAGTGAGTAAATGCAGTTTATGTTTATGTTCTTTTTGTTTCTTGATATTCAATATTTCTCTAAATCAGCTAAGTAAATGTGTGTTTACATATATTTATTGCGTGCATTTCTAAATTCATACTTTCAAAAATCAGTGCTTTCAAACACATATACCGCATAATTAGACCAATTTTAGCTGATATTTACTGCATATTTGACCGAATTTTAAACTGTGTATTGTCTGGGACTACTTCTAAATGAAATTTTAAAATCACTTTCATATGAAATACCTTCACAGAACGGACCATCACAAATCAGTTCTCTCGTGTATTTCGTATCAGTTTCACCTCAATGGGTGGTCAAATAATAGTAATACTAGATACTGCTAAAACCTTTTTGCCACTAACTACAAGATAGGTATTTAATTATTTATACCAAATTATTTTTTGATTAATAAATGTATCTGAAACCCCCAGTTTTTGTTCTTAATTCTTCTAATATATTGCTGCTATTACGTAATTTATTTTGGGTCACTCGATACAACTAGAACACCTTAAAACTAATGCGAATTTAAGCTTATACCCACAAACATTTAAAAATAAGTTTTTTGTTCATACATCTGATAACAGCCTGCAGGCTGGTTGGCAGCAACTAACTCAATTCTATTATAACCCTTTGCAATGGTAAAATTAAAAGAAACGTGTTGAAATAGAAAATGCCGCAAAGAAAATTGACGAAACACTAATAGAAGTCGCACTGGGAAAAGCGATCAAGTGGAATATGCATTGAAACTCTGGTTCGTCAATGTCCGTGAACATGATGTACGTGTACAGGGCCGGCACTCGGTCTTTTGGCGTCACCTGCCGAATTATATAATTATTTAATCATTTTGTTCTGTATGTGTGGCTGTATGTATGTGGTCGTTGAAATCAATGAAAATCTTAGTCCGATGTTGTAAAAGCCCCTATTATTTTTAGGCGCCGGTGGCAGGGGCCCCGTTGCTCCTGCCTAAAACCGACCCTTCGCGTGTAGATGGCACCCTCTGGGCCAGAAAGCGGAAGAACATGTGGTGAAAATTACCGTTTATTATAATCAATCGGTTATCAAGAACCCCAAGTCCTAATGTGATGACATTAAGCGGCGTGCACTGTGTTACAGAAACACCCTATAGTTTATTTGACAAAATCTAAAAACTAAAACCTAGAATTTTCTTATGGTAGCCCATATTCCTTACGTAATTTGTAATAATTTAGAAAATGGTTAAGCTAATATGTTTAATTTAATTTAAAGAAAATGAGACGCTTTAAAATGAATATCCTATCCTGCTAGATCGTGAATCAATACGGCGTTACCTATTGGAGTAGTAGTAAAAATGGAGTTGCCAAACAAAAAACTGATTTTAATTTAATCAAATATAGTGAAAATACAGCATGCCGCCTAATTTTCTGGAATGTATGTAAGTTGCTGCTATTTACTTAGATGGGCTTTGTTTACTTGCGGTTGCTAAACGTTTAACTCATAATTAATGATTATTTATTGAACGTCATTGCAGAAATTTTCCAAGCAAGAGGAGACTAAGGAGGAGAGTGTGCTGCACACATTGTGTTCATTATTACACTTACTTTTAGATTAACTATAGTAAATTGGATGTGATTAAATGTTAGTTGATAAAGCGAAAGACGGATATAGTTAGTTAAAAATTTCTTACAACGCCATGAGTTCATTTAAAAATAATTTTTATGGTAGTTTAAGGAATAGTGGTTTTCCAAACAGTACTTGTTAACTTATCACCGATGCCAGAAACATACTGGCTAATACATTCAAAATTCTTCAGAATTCTGTTGAAATAAATCATGTTTTAAAAAGAAAATATAGATATTAAACAAAACTCTTAGTATGGGTTTGGCACGTGTAGAGGAATTGTCATTTGGGACAGTTTCAGGAAGCATATATTATTTATAATAATAATAGTCCTCCTTTACAGCGTCACGACGCTGACGCGTTTGGGAAAGTAGCAGGTATAGCTGCTACTTTTGCTAGAGCTGGTCGGCATTACGATGAAGGTAGTATGGCCAGCACTACGCTTCAGCCGCCTATTATTACCTTAAGGGGATATCCCTAGGTACTCCTTTAAGGTTGAGTCAACCTAGAGATCGTTGTAAAAATTAATTGTTAGATGTAATTTTAAATTTTTTGAAAATACAAGAAAATGTTTCCAAAATAAGTTACCGGTCCAAAAACAGAAACTTATGTTTTTTTCGTTACTGCAAAAAATAATTTTGTAAGCTACACGTATTTTTACGAAGGAAAAAGATTTACTCGTATTTTTGTCTACTAATAACTTTTACTCATGCACAAGGAGTGACGTTGATTCACACATAGATGCAAAGTATAATGGAAATGCTAAATAACATACGGTTTCGTGTAGAAATACACATTTCTCATTATATATTTACATTTTGTAATGTTTACTTTACAATTACATATTCTTAAATTTCAAAAAAGATTTAATTAAGATTAGGTTTTTGTTTTTATCGAGGTTGTAGCTGTAGGTTCCAAGAATTTCACCGTGTCCATACGTTCCTCGGACCTACGGAATGCGTTACTATAGCAACCCGATTATCCCAGTGGTATGAACAATATCATCAACTTTGTCTACGATGATGTTATGTCCGCTTGGAATTTAAGAGGGGTTTAGAAGCGCATCCCAACGATACAAGACTATCTCTCTTCTACCGGCACTACTACAGAGAGGTTAATGGTATTCTAGTTCCAATTCATGTGTGCATATTTGGTTATTATTATTTTGTGTTGACGTTCTTATATTCTTTTGCCATATTTTATTACACGCACGGTGTATATTTATTTAGCGCAACAAACGCTGAAAGGTCTTTATATATTAGCTGTGATACATTACGTTACACGAAACTAATGGGTAGGGCCAAAGAGGCTGACTTTGACTTAACTTAAACATCAATAACCTACAGTCGGAGTACTGGTTATCAGATAACCCCCTTCAACATTAATTTTGTTAATTTATGTGTGTTTGGCAGTAAAACATAAAGCGACAGGCCTAAACCTTTGCTAAAAATAAGTTAGTTTTATATTTCACCGTTTAGCAAAAGATTTTTAATATTGCATTTGAACTAATATTCTATTTAATAAAATTATGGATAAGATAAGCTGAGTGTCTATGTCTGCTGCTTAAACCAATATGCGATTGATGGGGATACTTGAGCGATCGTTGCGACGTTCCTGGTTTTAAATAATCAAATTTGTGCGACACAGAAACTATTGTTCGCCGTATAGGCTATTGCTGAAGAGATCTAGTAACAAGAGTCTATTATGTTAAATTTAACCTTATAGTTTAATTTTATTCAAAGTATAAAAAAAGTTAAGATTTTATGAAGCTTATTTCTGCCGTAGTAAATAAAATACAAATAGAACGTTATATAATAATTTCTGGCATAACTAAACGTGCATCTTTTCTATTTGAAACATTGAAAATGTCAATTTTTTTGGCTCTGAAGCTATTTTGTAGGTGTACGTACATCTCTGATTTCTACCTACAGTCGCGTGTTATTTAATATTTCTATTATACTTTGAATTTGTGTGCGCATCAATGCCACCTTTCATACAAGAGCAGAAGCTACTCGTTTGAAGCAATACTTTTTCTGTCTTTATACAAATGATAAATTTTTTGCAGTGCAAGCTTTTTTTACATTTAACACCTTAAGGTTCTCCGTAATAGTTTTTTCACAGCTAACACATATTTTGAAGATTTAGCACATTACCAAAATTGTTGGGTCAGAAAATAGGAAAACATCTTTGTTCGAATATTTAAACAGAAATTTATTTATAGAAAAAGGATATTACAATATTATAACGATCAAAACTATATTACTTTGCGATATAGCCCCGCTGCCTAGAGACCCTATTGCACCACCGATCTGGAAGCTTTCTTATATCTTCCTGGAAGAAGTCTCTGGGTTGCATGCGTATTTACTCTTGAATAGCTTCGATAACAACCGATGTTTAACTGATACCTTTTCCCGGTTAAATAGCTTTTAGTAGGCCAAACATTGAAAATCGGAGGAAGCTACATTCGGGCCATATGCTGCATGCAAAAGAAGCTGCTACGAAATTTTGGTTATGGCTTTTAATTGTTCTCGCAGCTGTATAAGGTCGAACATTGTCTTAGAGAAAACGAACAGAACTTTGTCTTCTCTTCCATTTGTTCCTGATCGCCTGCTCAACTTCGTCGCGCAAAAGTGTTGAATAATACTCTGCTTTAATTGTAAGACGTTCTGTAAGGAAATTAGAGCATCTAGAGAACTCTAAAAAATATTTTCATCATTTTACCAGGTGATAATACAGTTTTCGCTTTTGGATATGTGGTGCGAAAGCATTGAATGCGTACACGTTTTGATACAGAAGCAAAATAATGTACCCAGGTTCGATCAGCTGCGATAATTATGTTCAAAAATTTATTTCCTTTCTCATATTGCTGCAGTAAAGAAGAAGTGATTTGCAAACGATTTAACATGTGCCCGTCGGTCGTCAAGCGCGTAATCCACCTGGCATTCATTTTACTACATTTCAGCTTGCGTTTTGTGATGTTTATTTGTAGTATTTTTTAATTGTGATCAATTTGACCACTGTTACCCGTCTGCCTTGGTGAATAAGAGCATTAACTTTTCTTCATTTTACGATTAACCAAAGTTGTAGCTCGTCCTACACAAGGCTCATTTTCTGCACAAGTTCACCCATCTCTAAAAGATTTCGATCTCTCAAACACCCGACTTTTAGAAAAACATTGATGGCCGTATTATGTTGTAAGAATTTCAGTTGAATTTGTTTGTAAGAATTTCAGTCGAATTTACGCTTTCATTCGTGAGAAGTTTGATTATTATAAGCTGTTCTACCCTACAATGAACAGAACTTTGCGACATCGTAACTGTCAAAATAATATTATATCGAAACAACGGCCATTGATATGTTAAGAAGAGTCTTAATTAATTTAATTTTTGAAATTGTCTTCGAATGCGGTTTTAATTTAAACATTCGTGTTTAAATTTGAACACCCCTCGTATTTTGTTGGAAAAGTATATAATTCGAAATTATTTCCGCTTTTTGAAGCACTGTGGTAGCGTAAAGCCAACCCCGTATCAGAAATTAACTGGATTACTAACCTGTTATAACAGAAAATTGTTGTAGTTGCATACAAAATGAACATATTAGGGCTGTAATGTTTTCATAAATTAATAATATATTTGATATATTAAGCATATTTGAACTACATACGTATATTGCTTAAATGTATGCAACCAGTTTTTAGAATCTAGATATATTTTAAATAAATAAAGGAAGACAAATTGTCAAATTTTTTGGATATTTGCGGAATATTTTAGTTATTTACCTAAATCATGGAGTATTTCGATATCAAAAACTGAAAATATTTGTGTTTGCGGAAACTTCCTTGAATAAGCTTAATAATAAAATTATGGAAATTATAAAACTTAGATAATTTACGTGGTGACCAAGATAAGCGTCTCTTGCTTGAGAATTCTGTAAACAGCAAAGCCCTTGTCCCACTGTAAATATTTTTATAAAAAGTTTTCGTAAAAACGTTTTATCAAAGCTGATGACGTCATGCCCCCATTTTGAAGGTATGTGACATTTTTTATGAAAATATACTGCTGTTTGTGAGCAAACAAGAAGTGGGGTTATTGTGGACTTGTATGTTCGGCAGTTGTGGTTGTTCTAAGATCTAAGATGTACATCAAGTATCTTTGGTTAGCACCCAATTTAAAAGGGAAATAACACAAATTTGCTGAAAACATTTTCAAAAGTGAGGTTATAGCTTTGCTTTAAGTTTAAGTTTAAGTCAGTTGTCAGTTGTCAGTGTCTGCGCGCGCATTGCAATTTGCAGTTATTATTGCGGTATCAACGACCAATCAGACGTCAAGTTTTATAAAAATTTTAAGAACGTTTAAATTTTATAAAACTGGGTTACGTGATCTATTTATAAAAACCTCAATTTTTTCTCATTCATTCATACTACCCCCTCCCCCGGAACCGTTTTCGCATTACTTCAGGGGGTGCGGGCGTCCCTTACACACTAACCATTCATGCAACATGCACCCTAAACTGAACTAAGCGGAATACGGTCGCCTCAGCCGGGATTTGAAACCTCGACCGATCGGACCAAATTTTGCTGTGACCTCGAGTGGCAAGGCTTATCCGCACTATTCCATCGAGGTCCCTTAAAAACATCAACTGAATTAACTCAAACTATTGAGTTTAGACTCCCCATAGTATTTTCATTCATTTTCACTATTGATGATGAACTGAAAATGTGAAAATATACATGTTGTTCTGTTACTACTGGACTACCCTCTATTTTTACCATTTTCAATGCCACTGACTACCTCAATAAAATTTTTTGTTTTTATTTGTTTTCACTGGTTTCCTGTCATTCTAAAAAAGTTTTGGTCTACACGGTGAATCATGTTATGCATTTTCGGGGTTCATCTTTTGGGAGCTAAATTTGCAGGAGCTAATTTATTTTTCATTTTAAATAGACAGCCTATCACACAATTTGTCAATAATTTTTGCATTCTTTTAGATTTATTTTGACTTAGGAATTACTAATTTACATATATAAATATTTTTTTTAAATACTTTTTATACTTTTATTAGCAGTGCAATATTAAATTTAGGTCGATGTTGTAGTTGATTTGTAAGTAAATACAATAAAATTCGGATATAACGTACGTGTATGTATCCTCAAAAGAAGTATGTTAGAAAGGAAGTACGGTATATAGAATGCAGTGAAGTGCAATAGAATTTGATATTTTTCTACAGCTAAGACGTCAACAACAGCATTGGTTAAAAAATCGATACTGTACGTTTGGGTTTTACGCGTTTTATGTAAGAAGTTGTGTAAATACTTGTCAATCATTAACCTTATTTGCAATATTTTTCCGTCGTCTCTGTTGTTTATATTTTCTGTGCAGTATGTTTTATTTTCCTTTTTTTTTAATAGTATGTGTGCATATTCATATTGAATAATTGATTAATATTTAAGTATGTGTTTTTGAAAATATTATATAAGAAATACGTATTAAACGTGATCTTTATAAAAGAAAAGAATATCGAACTTCTATATTATGTTACACTAAGATTTTAATGATGTATTTTCATCGAAACATCAAGATATATTCCTTTGGTATTTGTGATCGAGTTCAGTTCTGCAACAAATTTCTAGAATGTCTGCTAGCCGCGATAACATGCAAGTCAACAACTACAAAATAAAGAAAAATTGGCAGGGACGTATTTACAAATAACAGTGAACATGTGTAGTTTACATTCAAATATTTTGTGTCATATATCTATATAACAGCTGAGGATAGCTATCTCTCAGACTTGTACAGAATTTCATTAGAGAAATAACAAACGGTTTTGACGTGTATCCCAATATTCCGATACTTTGAAAGTTATATTATTGTTCCAGCTATCTTTGCACTTAAAATTGTAAACTATATACGTCGTAAGATCGATAAACTAATTTTGGTACTGAAGGCTTCTATCTAAACACTGGGAAGCTAACTACAGCCAATGTAAAGGGCAATACGTTTAGTGTACGACCAATCAAATTGGTTAGAGAATGATGGAATTGTTCCGATTTTATGAAAATTCGATAAACCATGACATTGTGGTTACATGTATTATGTTATTAAAGGTTGGCGGTTTGTAATAAGGTGTAAAATTTTCATTTACTTCTGAATTATATAAACGTATGTAGGTTGCAGCCTTTTTTTTCAATATTTTGTTTTTTTATCATAATTTCACATCATATTTTTGAAAAATGTTTGGCGTTTTGACGTATCTGTGGTGACAATAGAAAACGCTAATTTTAAGCCACTTTAGTAGCCCCTTAAGTATCAGTGATTATGAAATTACAATGAATTAAACGGTATTTTTCTGCAAGTGATTGATTATTTTCTATGCTCATTTTTATCTAAAAGTACATTGGCAACCTACAATCAAAAAAAAAGTTAAGTATAGTAGATTGTGGTTCTTACTGCGAAGTTGGAACTAGTGACGACCTATAAGGCACGCTCTGCATTAGCAACAGCGAAACGTGTATCAATAAATATTTATGCTAAAATTTATTGAAAATTCTACCTAGTTTGGTTTGGTCAGCATAGGAGTTCTGTAGTGCTATGAACGTAAATTAAATAAATTCTACATTACATTAACAAGGAAGACAAAATAATATGAACCCATTCTTATATTGTATGTTTGATATTCTAATATAGACTACTTAAGTAGATGCTCAACATGAGACCGGTTTAATACAACGAAGCACTCTAGAGTCACATTCCTAAATTTCCATTGAGAACTTTTAGCTGATAAATCTGGCTAGTTTCACGATGTTGTTTCTATGCAGTTGATATGTTATTTTTGTCTCCCTTTCACCTGTCTCAACATTTTAGTTTAGTCAAACGTCAGGCTAACAGAAGTGTCCATCACATAAATCGCATTTTTTTAATTTGTTTCGTGTTGAGCCATGTATAAATTGTAGGAAGAAATTTGGGTTATACACTGTACTGTTGTGTGCTTGGAATAATTGCTAGTTTTAGATAACTTCAACAGGACTAGAAAGATCTTGCAAATCGGGATCTTACTGGAAAGTAATGAATTGTTATGTAATACATATTGTTTATTGAAAAAATATTTATATTTAGGATTTAATTTCAAAAATTAGATTTTAATTATGGAATGTCGAAAGTAACAATATATTGTATTTTTCAGATATATGGTTTTAAATCTTTAACTTTATGTCTACAACGTTGCATCTATAAATGTTTTTAATGTGAATGCATATTTTCAGATCTAATATTTATAAGGTTAACAGAAGTGTAATTAATATTTAAAAAAATCAATATTTTATAACTGATCTGCTTATTTTAGTTTTCCAGTATACAACAAAACATATTTTTATTTTTAATAAAATTGAAAGAGCGTTGAATTGTTAACGTTTTCCATAGAAGGCAGGGGCGGTGTTCCTTGGCTGTTATCTACCGCTTTCCACATCTTATTTTTATTTTAGACAATATCTTACGTCTCGACGTAGCTTAGTTTTTTTTTATGTACAGAACCAAAACACAAGGCATAGCCCACAGATTCAACTAATTAAATTAATTTACAAGATAATTTAATAATAATAAAATTACAATAAAACCAAACCAAAAATAGGAATAAGCCTTTAATTGTAGAAAACCGATGACATTATAATTGACTTCTGACAGTTACCGCCTTGTAATTTCAGTTGGCCGCACGTTGACAAACGGTAATGCCAACTTTAAGGTGTCTATCATGGGCTATTCTAATTTACGTCTGTACATTTTGTTGTAAGTTTCTTTATTTGCTAATGAATTTACAAACCTTGTAAATGACTAAAAGTTAAGTGCGTATGGGCAATGTTTTGCGGGGATATTCGAAGGCTCGGTTCCGCACCCGCTTGTAACTTTAACCCTGTTTAAGGTAGTAAGTGCCATGGCGCACCAACCCAGGGGGACCGACGGTTTTAGGTACTCTCCTAGGTACCAGGATAGCAGCGTGTGAGCGTAGATTTTTGGTCACCCATCCAAGGGTGGTCACCGTGCGGATCATTGCTTAATAACTTTGTTTGACTAGTACTCGCATTTGTCCGCCACGCTGCTCTCCTGTATACATTAATAATGTAAAATATCTCTAAACAATTAAATAATAGTTATAAGTTAATCCAAAGACGGTAAAACCCTCAATACACCACTGAAAATTAGATTTAAAGTTTAACAAAATTAAGTATTTTTATCAAATATTTGTTTTAAAACATCAAGGCCAAAAACTATAAATAGCAAAATGATGACTATCCAAATTTAAATTCATTATCAATTTGGTACTTACTTTTACCGGTTCACACTAGGTGGAATTTCGCGGTATTATGTTTTAGTAAAGGTACAAGTCCAAACTATTAATGAACACTGTCAATAATATTGATTTCTATTTACAGATAGTGTCATTCATAGAGTGAAAATATTTATTGCGTTTGCTCATTGGACGGCTGCATTATCAAAGATCAAAAACTTCCTATGTTTTACTGCATGCTGCGTCCCTACTTATAAAGCCACCAACCGGATTTGAAAACAGTGATTACAGAATTGTTGGAGAGTGTGGATTGCAAAATGAAGTGGTTACTAGTCAGCGCCGTAGTTATTGTTGCAGTTGGCTTGAGTTTTATTAAATGGTCGAACAATAATGTGTGCAAAACTTTTGAAGATTATTATACAGACAGGGACCAAAATGAAAATTGCTACTACAATCCTGATGATGAATTGCCTGCTGTAAGTACCTATTATTTTTTGAATTACCGTAGTTACTGAAAATGTATGTTATTCAAAAGTCTAATTTAATGTAGTTTGCACGAACATGCAAATTATTTAATTTTACAATACTTATTCAACAATTTGATGACGTGCAGCAATTCATGCAAAAATTTTGCACAGTCATTAAATAAAAGTATGTGAAAGTGGTGTTGGTGATGCTTATGTATATTTAGGTCTGTATGTAATGAAAAATTATTATGATTATTGTTGCTAATGAGTTAACAAGAAGTTTAATGTCATGCAATTTATGCAACTGCGACATTAATATAAAAAATAAAAAATTATGTTATTTACACAACCGTAAAGTTTGTGATGCTATTATAACAGAGTGATACAAAATTACCATACAATCGCAGCAAAGGCGGTGATCATAACAATTATTTGGACTTTATTTTTGATTGTGCTGCATATTAATTAATAAGTTAGCCAGGGGTCTCAAATTCTATTCATGAATTAGTTGAAAGTGTTGAGGGACTATTTTCAGGTTTCTTGCAGGCATTCAAGAACGAAATTAAAAATGTTTTATTTAAGGTATATTATCAGTAATATTCAGTTTGGATAACTATAAAGAAAGTACATTCAAATGATCTTATGAAAACACTTAATTTTTAATTATTGCCTTTCATGGATATTTCCATTTTTAGTCATTTTTATAGAGGATTTGTCAAAAGCAGTCTGCAAATATATGTATAACTATTTATTATTACAAGTAAGGTCTGCAGTGCTTAGAGATACTTGGAAAATCCTGTCTTAGATCTCGCTCTTTCAAATTAACAATCAAGGGGCGTCACGGGAGGAATTGTTTTTTAATTGAAGGTGTTTTTTTTAATAAACTTGGTAAAAGTAGAAAAATAAAAATAACCTATTAAACCTGTAAATGGGAACCGTCTACCAAAATGTTTTTATTTGAACAGATATCATTTCGGTTAAATTAACACAATTGTAGTATTGTTTTTGTAGAATTCAATGGCACAATCCAAAAAAAACTTAAAAATGTTAAAATAATGGGGTTTAAACGATTTTTAATTTATTTTAAATATCCTGCATCCCTGTATCTTCTTACGTATTTGAATTTTTTTAAATTTGTCTTTATGCATTAAGTATTGAGCTACATACCAAAAATTACTGTTTTCCTTAAATATTTTTTCGTTTATTGGTTATAATAACTAAATTTTTTGTAATAATATGAAATCTTGGAATTTTCAAAAATCATTGTAATTTTGCTTTTATGTAACGCCTCTAGTAACATGATAGTATTTACATAAAACTTTCTTATTCAGGGCATTCTAATACAAGGAGTTTTCTGATTTTATACAGTTTATAAACAAATGATATTACAATATTACAAGGATGAAAACTAAATTACTTTTCTGCACGACCACTACGGAATTTCGCAATTCTGAAATTAATTTTGATTATAGAAAGTTAACATTCTAACTCTTGTTATTTAAGAAATATTCTAAAACACTTTCCGGCTTACGCATTTTGCATGTATTTCATTCCATCACTAGTTATGGAATGAATATTCCGTAACAGTATAACAAAAAATACAGTTAGTCTTGGATTCCATGACTTGAGACGTCATAATTTTGCAATTTCTTTGTAAATATTTTGTTCCGAATCTTATTAATTTTATTGTATTTATTTCATATCTTGTGGTCGTGGAGAAAGTATAGTCTACTCGGTTGGAGTGGAAATTCGATGCTCGTGGTTCCTCACGCTCGCCTTCGGCTCGCGTTCGGAATATTTTACTCGCTTCGAATTTCCATTCCAACCTCCTTACAGAATATACTATTCGGTGTAACCCCTCTGTATACTTGCACCACAGACCTGAATGTTATGTAATACCTTCTTGGAAGACATTTTTGGGTTGCAGGAATTCTTGAACAGTTTTGATAACCGTGTGCTGCATGCGGAAGAAGGTCTCACTGAAGTTTGTTTATGTTCTTGCAACGGTATGTGGGCGAGCATTATCTTTTAATTGGAGAAAGCACACAGAACTTTGCCTTCTCTTCCGTGTGTTTCTGATCGCCTGCTTTATGCCGCGAAAATGTTTAATAGTAGTCTGCATTAATTGTATTACGTTCTGTAATGAAATCAACAAAGAACACTCCCGGGAGCCCCAAAACAATGTTGCCATAACCTTACCAACTAACACCACAGTTTTTGCTTTCTTTGTCTTTGGTGATGTGGGGTGACACCACTGCATGCTTGCACGTTTTGACTCAGGTGTAAAATCATATACTCAGATTTTATTTGTGAGAATTGAGTTCATAATTTCATCTCCTTCTGTCACATATTGCTGCAGTAGATAAGAAGCGATTTGTAACCGACGCAACTTGTGTTCTTCGACTAAGATTAAAGATTTCGGCCATTCAAACACCCACCGTTTAGAAAGACATTGATTGCCGTATTGTGCTCGCAGCTTGTAAGAATTTCAGTCGAAGTTATGCTTTCTTTCGTAAGAATTTTGATTATTATGAGCTGTTCCACGCTACAATTAACAGAACTTTCCGACATCGTAACTTTGACTGTTATATTAATATTTGCTATGTTAACACGAAGCTCGGCCAACCTTTAAATAAGTAAATTAAATTTTTGTAAATGTCTTCAGTGGGGTTTAAATTTAATCATTCCTGTATAAATTTGAATACTCCTCGCATGAGTAAAGTTTAAATGTAAAAGATGGTAAGTTACATAACACCTTGACATCGAAAAGCTAAGGAAAAATAAAACTTTTCAATTTAAAAAAATTGAAAATTGAGATATCTCTGCAAATAAAGTAGACTTTCTTCGATTGTGTCATTGCATTCGTCAATACTAATACTACACTTTTGATAATATAACTAAATTCGTAACCGATGAAATAAATAAGCTAATTATTGATGCTTTCGCAAGAACATATGGTATAGTTGCTAGTTGGTGTATTCTTGATATTATATGTGTAAGCTGTGGGCAATTCCTAAGATTTAAAAAAATTGTGCGTGCGCAAAAGCACCTGAAAGAGTGCGAGCCCTCTCAAGAATAGGCTATGTACGCCCCTGGTAGATGTTAATCTCTTAAAGAATTACATCCAACAAATAATAAAAATAAAAATGTAAAATAAGGAAAATAAGTTTCATTCCAAATGCCCATTCTGTGCTATCTCCCACAATCTGATATTTAGATTAATTTTTTTTATGTCAAGGTCGTATTAAAATGCCTATGTCAATCAGTTAATAATAAAAGGTTGAAAAACTTATTAATCTAATCAAAGCAGAACTAAATTATAATGTACATTGAAAATTATAATGCTCTTAATGAAACATTAAGCATAGAGAATCAGATGTGTACAGTTGTCTTCATATACCGAGTATTTCTGACAATCAAATAGGAGCAATTTAGATACCTTATTACTATGACAGTTTTCAGTGACGTATATCAAAGAAATCTAATTTAATGTCCTGTCATATGTCAAGTAAAAGGTTAAGTGAGCAACTGTAACATTTATATGACTTAAGCGCATAGAGATGCTTGGAAAACCGCGTCCTAGATCTCGCTCAATCAAACAGCAACAACATGATCTTTACTAAAACATAATTAGGAAAAGGGCGAAAATTCTTACATTTACTAACTATAAATTAATTGAATGTACCTATACGAATTTTCAAGTTCTGCAAAGTAATTGTAAAAATCATGTACAATTGCGGACAAAAAAAAAATGGAAACACCAACATTAATCTAGCGCTTGTTTATTATTGGTTTTAAACATTGTAAATATGTCTTTCTAGGCAAACTGACTTAAAAAATGTCACAAATTCAGAGGCGTCTCATTATAAAGGTCAACATTTCCAAATTAATTTCATTTTATTTATTTAAAAAGTTTTATTAAAATAATGTAAACGTTAAAATTACATGTAAAATATATTGAACAGAACTATAAACTCAACATAAAATATAAATTTAATTAAATCATTAATATTTTGTAGCAGCTCCATTTTTCTCTAACACCATTTGCAATCTTCTATTCATTGATGGAACCAAATGCCTAACCAAAAACCGACCACTATTATTTAAACAAACTATGAACATATCTTTCCTCAAATCGTTGATTTCTGGGTCTATATGCCCGTATTTTACCATTATTGCAAGATTGGAAACCCTTTTGGTCCGAAATTGCAACCCTACTCCAGAAGTCATCATCTCTATTTAGATATTGGACTGCCAATCATACTTCTTCTCTTCTTCTTCGTATATTAAGCCTTTGGCTTGTATTTCAGTAGCAGCCTATTGTTCTTGGGATATGGATGTCCAACTATCCCTCCATCTCTTATATGGTCTTCCTCTTTCTCTCTTTCCCGTTGGATTTTGGGTCATTACTATATGTGCAATTCTTGTTGTTTCCATACGTTGCACGTGGTCTCTCCGGCATCTTCTTCTTTCACGTCCCCATCTCACAACATATTGGACTTGGCATATTTCTCTGATGGTCTCATTCCTCACCCTGTCTCTTCGTGTCTTCCCCGCTAGCATTCACAGGATTGTCCTTTCATTAATTCGTAATAATTGTTTTGTAGGATTCGTCTCTGCTCTCGTTTCGATGGCATAGGTCATTACCGATCTAACTGATGTTTTATATATTCTGACTTTGCTTTCTGTATTCATGTCTGGGTTTCTCCATATAAGATCCCTCAATGCTCCAGATATACGCGCGGCCTTTGTTATGCGTTCTGCTACCTCTTTTCTCAGATTTCCTTCACTTGATATGAAATCATACTCTAATTTCTTTATGCTCTGCAGTTAAAGATTGTTTTCTTGCAGCTGTGCTGTTAATTAAACCAGCTTGTCTTACACGTCTACGTGTTTCCTCTTGCGCCACCACTGCTGTGGAAAGGAAAAGGGTGCTTGCGTAATACAATTTACCAACGCAGCATCTTCTTCCTCACTAGATACTTTTGAAGGTCCAGATCCAAAACGACGTGCAATATCACGTTGCTGATACCATCTTTTTTAATTTTGGAGACGGAGCTGTAACTAACATTTAAATCAGCAGTAACGCATCTTAATGACCAACCTTCTTCTAGTTTTGATATTGCTCTTACTTTTTTATACCACTCAAATGTTTGGACATTTTCACACTTTTGAAATAAGTTTATTGTGATACTGGCAACTAATTGTTACAATAAAACAACGAAGTACCAACTATTATTCGATGACATGGATACTTATTTACAAAGGAAAAAATTAGTGTTTCCATTTTGTTGTCCCCAGTTGTACATAACCTTTTGTGTGGCAGATGACAGGACACTAAATTATATTTCCGTGATGTACGCCGTTGAAGATTGTCATAATAATAAGGCATCTAAATTACCTCTAATTGCCAGAAATTCTTGATATGTGAGGACAACTGTACACATCTGATTCTCTATGCTTAATGCTTCAATAAAAGTTTCATAATTCACAATATTCAAGAAAACTCAGAAGCAATACCAAGAAAGACTTTTTAAAAATAGTAGTCCTTATTTTATAAATAATGTACGTAATACAGGATTCCCATTTGAACAGTACAAGTTTTATTTTGCAGTAGTAGGCAATACACGAGACACCTTATGGCATACTATTTTTAAAGGATCACTTTATGATTATTTTATGACCATAGTTCGATTTTCCACATTGCTTTGACCTTTGTAAGTAGGTGGTTGAAACGTATATGTGGGTAAAGTTATGGTTCACTATTTTAAAACGCTACTTCATGAGCATTTTATGATCAGAATATGCGTTTCTACACTACTTTGACAGTTGTGAGTAGGTGGTTGAAACATATACGCGGTTAACTTTTTCCATTACGTTCTTTACGAATGCAGTTTATTATTTTCGGTATAAGGGGTTATTCAAGGATGAAATTTTCAACGTAACCAAACATATATTTTTCCAATACCACTAGATATTGCAGAAATAAAAATTTCATTTATAATTTGTTCAAATGTGTTTTAGGCTCAGTGTTCACTTATTATTTATTCATAAGGTGTGCATGCTTTTGATGTTAAATATATAATTTCTTAATTTGTGCAATTAGAATGATATGAACAATATAAACGCCGATTTTATTCTAATGTGTACCATTTTATTTGGTTGATTGATTACTCAGATATGCAGGGTTACACTAATAAGTTTGAAGTTTTCTTGTATCATCGTGTTAATATGTTTGTTTTTGATATGCACTATTTTAAAGTTACAATTAGAATTAAGGACATTTATAAAAATTTAATTGTGTTACAAATCATCTAGGCCAATTATAGATGTATAGCTTTGTAAATATGGGTAATAAAATTATTTATATACTGTGTTCCGCGTCAAAGTTTTTGACTTAACAGCTGAAATACTAATGCTAAAACTAAATGAATTGCAATCTTATAAATATGCTATTTCACAGGTGTGTGAGATGTACTGTGTATTTATGTTACTATACTTTTTAAATTTGCAGTTTATACTTGTAGCAAAGAGAATATTGTCAATATAGTGCTGTTTGCTTGTAGTTTGTATACAAGTTTTTATGGAAGGAATTAGGTTGGCGCCATGAAAGGGTGTTAAATTTTTTGAACATCATGACGTGAAAAGAGATGGACTTTTACTATAAAGTACTTTATATATAGTACCGTCCTTGATTACACTTGATTAAAAGCTGTAATTTATACATTATTTATGTTTCAATTCAATTACATATGCATGTACAATGCCTACATTATGTTTTTATGCAACCCATTTTACAATTCATAGCTCACCTTAATTATAATTTAAAATTTTTATATATTAGGTATCATAGGCACCTTTTTAACATATGGAAACTTATGTTTAGTAAAATTATTAACTTGTAGAAGTATACTAACAATAAATTTCTAATATTTACACTGCCGAATATGCGTATTTGTTTAAATTCAGCAAGAAACTTTAATATCACAAGCAGATGTATAAGAAAATATGGAAAATATTTATATAATAATATTTCAAAATGGGTTTTTATGAATTAATTGGCGTCCTTATCAAAAATCATTGTTTGGCATACAAATTAAATTATGTGCAATTGCATTTTTTTGCCGCGCCCTATCTCGTATTTAACACTAAGATTGTAAACTTTTGAAAGTAGGAGTAAATCTAACAATTTGAAATGAAAAACTACTTCAGTGAAACTAACTTTTAATCTGCAAACCGTTTGTTTTATGCATATTCCATTTTCAGCCAGATGTAATTGTTAGATGGGGTTATCCCGTGGAGATCCATCATGCAACAACAAAAGATGGATATATTTTGACACTATTTCGCATACCGTATGGAAGAAACTCTGTCAGCAAACAACCAGGTCAACCCGTTTTCATTCAGCACGGTTACAAATCAAACAGCAAATGCTTTGTCAGTACTGGAAAGAAATCTCTAGGTAAATTAACAATTGCCATTGGAAAACCACATTTTTAATATTTGGCTTTTTAGGCTTCATTTTAGCAGATCAAGGCTACGATGTTTGGTTGGGTAACTTCAGAGGAACTGTTTATTCAAGAAATCATACACATCTGAGTGAATCAAATGAGTCATTCTGGAATTTCAGTTTTCACGAGCTGGGAGTTTATGATGTTGCAGCACAAGTGGATCTTGTCCATGATATTACAAAACAGAAGGTCATTTTTATAGGATTTTCATTGGGTACTACTACAGCCACCATTTATCATAGTACCTATCCTGATGCAGCCCAGAAAAAAGTCAAAATATTTATTAAATTGGCACCATTTATATTTACCCACGGAATGAGTTCGTTTACTCTTACAGGATTGATACTTTGGCAATATATAGCAGTAAGTTACTTTTATAGCTATATTTAGATTATTTTAGTTAGTAAGGGTTTATGATTAAGTTTTTAAAACGATGTAATTTTAGCCTATTGCACAAGCAATAACCAGTGGTCAGTATTATACAGAAAGCTTCAGTTCTACCAATGCTGCTTTGTGGAAGTTTCTGTGTTATCCATATCCATTCCAGATGAAAATGTGTCAGATCCTTGATATGTGGTCGTTTGGATTTGATTATGACCAGATTGACCCCGTAAGTTTCAAGTTTTCCTTTTTGTTTATCAAAAATTATCTTGTTTTTTATTCTAGGAAACATTGCCAGTCACTCTTTTACATCTTATTGAAACCAGTTCTATTAAAACTGTAAGCCACTTATCACAACTAATGTATTCTGGAAAATTCCAACAGTTTGATTATGGCGTTGAAGAAAATATAAGAAGGTATGGATCAAGAGAACCACCACAGTATGATTTATCTAGGATGGTAGTACCTACATATTTAATTAGATCAGAAAACGATTTGACATCTACAAAAGAGGTAGTATATAAATAAAACAAAGTCTTTTCGAGTAATTAATTTTTTAATATTTTTTCAGTCCGTTGAAAAGTTCAATGTTTCATTGCCAGAGCATGTAAAGCCTTACGACATTTACGTTGTAAAACATCATAACTTCAATCATATTGATTTTGTATTTGCAAAGGATGTTGTACCTTTGTTATACGATCATCTGGTGAACTTCATTAGCAATATCACGTGAAGCAGATTGCAGTATTATTAGAGATTTAGTAAATTATTGTTAAATTCGTAGTAAGTAAGTATATGATCTCATGCTAAACACATGAGTTTGTTGGGGCTGTTGATAAATTATTTTTTAGCAAATAAATTGTTTTGTATGTATTATAATTGTTTTAATCAAGACGGATGGTGGTGTAACTAGAAACCCATCTTGAGGAGACAAAGAATCGACTCTTAATCACTGTGTTGTATAATATATATAAGTGGCCTTTATCCCAGTGGGATTTATTGCTGCTCCTTTACTGAAGCTCTCTCGATTCTTTTTTGGGGGGTTTAATCCCCTTGTCTTCTTCCCTGGCTTTACAGTTGCTTGTGTGTTTTGACTTTTTCTACTAGATCTCTTCACTGTTTTCTGTCTGCAGTCTTTTCTTTCCATCTCCCTTTACTTGCTCCATCCATCTTGTTCTTGGTCCGCCTTTCCTTCTTACGAGAGGTGGTTGCCATTGGGTTATCCTTTTTATCATTCTGTCATCATTTGCTCTCCATATATGCCCTATCCACCTCGCACACAGAGTCTGTGCTTTGATTGCTCTTACAATGTCCTCTCCTTCTATTTCTTCCAATATTTCATGGTTCATCTTCGGCCAGTATTCACCATCACTGATTTTCTTTGGTCCTAGTATTGTTCTGAATATTCTTCTCTTCCATATCCTCAGCTGTTCGTCCCTTTTTATCAAGCTAAGTGTCTCGGCTGCAAACATAGCCACTGGCCTTATTAGTCCTTTGTATACTTATTCGTAATTGTTTTCTTACGTTCTTATCTTTCAAATTGCTCTTGTTGCTGTAATATGCTCTATTTGCGGCTTGTATTTCTTTCCTTCTATCATTCAATTCATTTATATTTATTTGAAGGTATTTATATGTTTGCACTTCTTGAAATATATACCTTCCTATTCTTAAATTTTTTTGTTGATTTCGTTTTTCTGCTGCCACATGTATTTTGTTTTGTTTTCGCTCACTTGTAATCCTCTCTCTTCTGCTGCCTGTTGAAGTCTTGTAAATGCCTGGCATAGTGCTGTAGTATTTCTTGCAATTATTACCAAGTCATCAGCATATGCAACCATTTGTACCTGTTTAGTTATTATTATTCTTTATCTTCCTATTTTCCTTACTATATTCACTATTACAATATTAAATAATGTTGCTGGCAGAGAATCACCCTGTGGCACTCCCATGTTAATTACAAAGCTGTCAGTTGTCCCTTCTGGTATTTTTACCATTGTCTTTGATTCTTGTAGAGTCATTCTGGTCAGTTTTATCAGCTTAGGCGATATCTGCAAGCTTTTCATGTTCTTGAATAGGCCAGTTCTGTTTACTTTGTCAAATGCTTGCTTAAAATCAATGAACAGCATATGTGCATCAGTATTTATATTCATAGCTTGAATGTTTTCAATGACCAGGAATTCTTGTAATGTTTATTTTCCACGAAATCTTCTTTAGATAGATTGTTATCCATTTACATATACCTGCTGATTAGAAAAAGTTCTCATTACTATTAAAAGTGAGGGAATTTTTAAAATAAAGTATACGACTCGCTACACTGTAACAAGTAGGTAGACTACACTTCTCATATGTGCATGAAATTTAAGTTTTCTTTTTAGCTATAAAAAATTAAAAGTCCTTTGGACAGGGAAACGTCAGCTACTGCTTTGTCAAAACTCAACAAAATTCCGTACACAGTTGTTGATTTGTGGTAATAACAATCATTTTCAATGTATTCTAATAGTGAAAAAACGGATATGATGTTGATTTTGGGAGAATGCGGAGGGGTGGCCAATTTAGTAGTAAGACGATATGCACAAAGGTACCCGGATAAACCTCTTCCATCACTTTCAGGCGTTTGGTAAGATATTTGCGGCAATATAAACAGTTTTTCAAGTCAAAGGTGAGACGACATGTCACAACTGTAGAAGCTGAAGCGGTACTTACTACTGATTGGCTATTTTTAAGAAACTCTATTTTCTGACAAAGCGACCTTTGGGTGTGTTAATAAATACAATTGCTATTTCTATTCACAAGATAGCCCACATTGGATTCGGCAAGCACACTTTCAAAGAATTTTTACTGTGCATGTTTGGTGTACTTAGTATTTTTGACAAATTTATCGTTGGTCTCCACTTTTTTGAGGGCAGGTTAAGTGGGAACATGTATTTACATTTTTACTTTCCCATACCTTATAGGTATAGGGTAAGTATTGAAATCATGAAAATTTTCGAAATCGAGATTTTAACGGATATATCCGTTTTGGGTCTCTAGGAACCCAAAAAAGTGGTTTTTAAAAAATGTCTGTCTGTGGGTGGGTATGTACGTACGTATGTACGTATGTACGTATGTGACGCTCCTACAGCCGAAAGTAATTGGCCTCCGATTTGTGGATGCGCTATTGAATGCGGGGGGGTGTATCGAAAATTTCCATCGAAAAAATAAGCTTTTTCAACAAAATCCGGAAATCCGGAAGCGGAAGTTACGCAATAGTGTTTTTTGGTATCACTTTTTTCGTGATTACAATTTTGAAACTTTTATCGCGGATAACGATAGAGGGTCATAAGACAAATCTGTTAGTTTTTTGCCGAACTCGCTAGCTTTAAACTGAAGGGCGCTATGATTTTTTGAAATTTTTGAGTTTAACGCCCAATTACTCGAAAACGGATGAATCGATTCAAAATGATTTTTATTTTCTGAATAGTATATGAAGGGTAAAATGAGGTGATATAAAAAGTTTTTTGAAAAATTATAAGGGGCCTAAATTACGAATTTTCAAAATTTTGGAATTTTTCAAAAAATTATTTCTCAAAAACTGCTCCAAGGAATTTTTTTAAATTTCATATGTCGATAGACCTCGCAAGGGGCTATCGATATGTTTTTTGAAGAACTCCGTAATTTTCCTGTGGCGCCCTCTACGAAGCTTGGAAGTTTGAAACTTCAAACTCCTTTAATTAATAAACGAAAAAAGATAGGAAGCTGGGATTTTCACTGAATCGCTCAGTACGTAATGGAGCATATGAATATGCAAAGAAATATTACACTCGTGGATATATGTAAGTGCACCGGCCCCCTCCCCCCTCTTTTTTAGAAAAATATTTTTTTTTATTCTAACAGTTGTTATTTGTTTGCGTCAAAGAATCTTTTTCCGCGAAAATAAAAAAATCGACTTTTTATGCCCTACAAAATATAATTTCCAGGGACTTAGTTAGGTACTAGTTACCCCGCGCGACGGCCGGCCGTCCGTACCGCTAGGCCGCGGCCTAGCGGTACGGACAGCCCCGCGCACTTTGGTTCAGAACCATTGCCATACTGCCGCGCTGCATTCATTTCTTTAACCGGTATTACAACAACAAGTTATAAATTATTTATCAAAATTTTGTATTTAATACTTAATTTGATATTTAAAAAATAAAAGTAGCATCTGTAAACATAATCCTTCTTTTGCGTACTTGTTTCGAATGCGCTTTTCAACTTGGGGAGCAGGAAATTAAACAATTCCACAAATGCATGTATTTTTCCTATGGAAAGTATTCAAAGTCAGCGCCCTGTATATGCTAAGCTTTAAAAATGTCGACATGTGAGGTATTGTTCGCCGTAAAAAGAAAACTAAACCTCGTTGAATTTTTATATATAAACTTAAATAGCGAGTTCTGTTTGAAATATCCGTTTTGGGTCTCTAGGAATCCAAAAAAGTGGTTTGTAAAAAATGTCTGTCTGTTATAAAATCACAGCAAACTCAATTTGCAGTCACAATATCACGTATATAGTAGAGAATGAAGTATGCCTGGTTGCATATTAAAAGGAAATTAAGGGGCACCGCAGATATTTGGCGGGACTTCTTACAAGCCTTGTAAGTCTATTCGTTACGAGGCAAGGTTTTAGGATAGCACTTGAACAACCGTTTTGAGGAAAATAACTCTACTGTTGAATAAAGATGATATGAACAGTTTCCAGTATGGGAAAGTCCAGGGAGGCAGTCGCGTCCACTTATTAGAAAATGATTTGCATCGACTTTTAGAAGATATTCCGCTTTATGCATTGCAAGAATTGCAAGAAACTACCATGGGCGCCGGCAGAAAATAATCCAGGAGGGGGCAAAAAAATTACGTGCATTTTTTTTCCAAATTTTAATACAAAATAACTTAAAATAAAAAATAAATAATAACAGTAATATACACCGTAGGTATACAAAACACTAGTACAAAGTGTGTGTATACATATTTTAACATTTATATTAAAAATATTTGCATAAATGAACTTGAAAGTTAAAACCTTTACTGCTATAACAGAGATAACACTGACACATCATAAAAAATATTATGTAATCTTACTCAGACGTACCCAAACTAAAAATAAAAAAACAAAAATAAATAAATTTGTTGTCTTAATGGATTGCGTCATTATAAAAGCGTCAATCTTTGTCAAAAGTATACCTACATTTTTAAAACATATAAACAAAAATAAAAATATCTTTATCTAGTACTAGGTAACAAACAAAAACTGTGGAAGTATTAAACTCTTTATCTAAGAAAAGACAAATTTTAATCTTCTTCGGTCTTGAACAAATTTATCGCGTACTGTCTCGATAAATTGGGCTCTATTGCTTTCGATTTTTTTCCTATGTACACTTTTTTTTCATTCATTCATACTACCGCCCCCCCCCGCCCGGAACCGCTTTCGCATTACTTTAGGGGGGTGCGGGCGTCCCTTACACACTAACCATTCATGCAACATACATCCTAGACTTAACTAAGCGAAATACGGTCGCCCCAGCTGAGATTCGAAACCACAGCGGAACGACTACAATTCGCTGTTGCCTCGAGTGGCAACGCGTTGCCGCGCTAGACCACCGAGGCCCCTATTCCTATGTACACTAAGTAAGCATAAACCGGCTAAGCGATTCTCGTCCATCGTTGACTTTAACCAAGTTTTGACCCTTCTTAGAGTACTGAAGGAATGTACAATTGAACAGGTCGTGGGTGGTAGGGAAAGGAAAACTTTTATTGCATTAGCAATTGCAGGGAAGAATTGACATTCTTCGGTGAGCAATGTAAAAATATCTATCAGGAGCGTTTTTATATTTCCGCAAATCTTTCCACGTAAGGCATTCTGCCTCACAATTTTCGATATTGTACTGTTCTACTAATTTTTTTATAATTTCAGCGTTTAGATTTAAAACATTAGATGGATGCAAATTTACTGACGAAAATGCAGTAGTTGTATCTTCTGAAAAGCATGATGTTAATGAGCTAATCACGGAATCTAAATACGGAATAAAAATAGATATTCTAAAATATGTTTCCGGTGAATCCGCAAGGATATTTGATCTCATAGTTTGACGCTGTGTGCTGGGTATTTTAAATTCTATATCAAATATATTTTCGTATTTCTGGCATTTTTTGGTATAATTTTCAAGAATTTCACGTATGTATGTTTAAATATTTAAATGCGCTTTTATATAGTATTTCAATTTTACAGGGGAGGGCAGCTGCCCCCTCTTGCCCCCCCCTTGCCGGCGCCCATGGAAACTACCAAGATGAAACACTCCATAACAGATTAATTGCGAGAGGTGCAATTCATCCTTGGTCTCCAGGTAGTCCGGACTTCACTCCATTAGATTTCTTTTTGTGGAGTAAAGTAAAAATCGGCGGGTGCGAAACTCCCGTAGAAACCCAGGAAGATTTACTTGAATTATTGAATCATAGGCCAATCGGCTAACTCGTGTTAGAAATTTTCTTCTGTGGCAGATTGACTTATGTGAACAGCAAGGGGACGGCAGTTTGAACATTTATTACGTCGTTAATGCTTTTCTTTTTGTTATTATTTAATTTATTTAATTGTTGATTTTATTGTTATGTCAACATATTTTTGTGCTATCTTGGCTTTCTCTGTGAGTGTTTTGTTTAAATTATAAGAAATAAACATTGTAAATGTACTTATTGCAAAAACGGCAGCTTATTTATTAGTAAATAGTTTCATTGTAGTTTTTAGTACATTTAACGTAATTAGTTTGATTTTTATTTATTTAAACAATATAAAGTTTACTAAGATACCTATGGAATACAAACAGCTGTAATGTGTGTAACCTACCTGCCTGTTAAAAGATAAAGTAATCACCCTGTATACTTTTTTAATGCATTTTCTACGAACAATATCATACGCAAAACGCGTTAAAAAGCTGTACTTCATGCCATTCATAAAACAAAATTTAATTCAGTGTTGCATCATTCAATGAATGTCGATGTAATCTTTTCTAATTTAATTTTCAATTTACTTAGAAGCTATTAAAGATTGTAAAGTTTACAGAGAATAAAAGAATTTTAAATGAGAGCCCGTGTTGCTTCAGTATATCATCTTTAGCTTAGTGCCTCGATACTTAATGAGATTATCAAACATCTGCATTGATTTTAATTCAAGAGTGGTAGAGTGTCCTGTTCACTTTATAAATGTTCGTTTTTCCCCTTTGTTTTCTGAAGGTATCAAAGGAACGATTACAGAGTTACGGCTTCTTATTAATTTTACGATGAGCTAGTTCGACCGAGAAATATTACAAACCATTAGAATCATCTTTGTGAGTTGTTTATTGGAGGCTAAAACATTTGTCCGCGAAATGATCATTGTATTAAACAGAAATACCTAGCTAACAATTAAATAAAATATGTCGTGTGAAATTTTTACATTTTTGAATTTAATCAACGACCGTTCTTATTTCAGAGAGACTCAACTAAAATGGTATTGTATACAATCCTTATGATGAATCGACTTTGTATGTCTCCGGGAAGTTTAAACGATTTAAAAATGTTATAATCCTTCATTTGCACAATACGAACAAATCGTCTGGTAAACACGTCTGTCTGGCTGTCTACTTAAGTAGAATATAAATGTGTCCAAAGTGTTATCAACCTTACAAAAACTATATTATGAAATATAAATTGATTTTTTTATTATTTATCAAAATGTATACACGACGTGAGGTCACTACTTGGTGTACGTAATCTTTACACCAAATATAGTTAAAAATTCTAATAAAGTTATGCCCTAAAGTAAACCGTTTTCAAAACACAGAGTGTTAAATTATTATTTATTAATCAATTACAATTTCAGAAAAGCCAATTTTTACCATCGTGCTGGCACCACATACCATGTCTAATCGCCAGAGGCACATCAGCAAACAATCCTCCCAAATGATCTTCTAGAAAATTTAAATATCTGTAGGCGGTTAAATGGTTGTCAAAAACGAATGTACTAATGAGCATGTTATCAATAATTCCACACCAGATATTCACTGAAAACCTGTGTTGATAATTTGACACTGTGATTTCGTGTAGATTCTCCACATCCCAAGAGTGGCTGTTCTGTTCTTTCTGTTCATTAATCCATTCCTTGTAAATGTTGCTTCATCCGTGAATAAAATTCTATTACGTAGGTTTCGATTTTGAATTTCTTAATGTTTATGATGGAAACATCACTGGGGTATCGTCGGTCCTATTGTTTATATTTTACTGAACGATAAGGAAGATATTGTTATGAAACTGAAAGCTGCGTCACTATACAAATCGAAATCGTTCTTTAATTATTTAAAAATTGATTTGCACTGAACAAATTAACATCCTAATGATTGCAATCAATTACTGTTAATCCAAATTGGTTTATAAATCTGAAATGCCATATTTACAAGCATCTGGGAAGACAATATAGGTGGGACTTAGTTTTCCAAGTATGTGGTATCAGCTAGACTTACTTTTGCTTTATTTTGTATTTTATGTCAATATTGCACTGATTTGGACTGAGGGACAACATGTTCTTGAATATTTTACGTGAACTCTTAAAGTAAACGATTGTATAAAAAAATGGGGCAGTTCAGAGAACAATGTTTCAAATAACAATCGACAGTAAAAGTTTTAATTATTGAACAAATAATTTCTACAAGCAATTAAAAAAAAATTCTTTACTATCTTTATGAAAGTCAAAAAAAAAACCTTGATTGTGCCTATGCAAGCTGTTCACAAATATTTTTCTAATATCTCAATTACCCCATATATCATGCCTTAGCGGACTCATCCCGTATATGTTATAATTCAGAACTGTACTGCAAACTTTTGCTTGTTGGTAGAATACTGCAAGAAAATATGAAAATTGCATGGATACCAGCTATAAAAACAGTTTAGAATTTGCAACTCTATATTATCGTGCTTGTTGGCATGAAAAATTTAATTTTTATCTATTTATGTAATGAATAATACATTTTTTCTAAAATGAACGAATGGATGCAGATTGTGTACTGTTACACGTTAGTAATCTAAATACGTGGAAAATTGCTTAACATAATACTGAATAACCTTCTATAGAACAACACTGACCTTAAAAAAACTGTGGAAAGGAAGGTCATCACTAATAATGTTGTGTATAAATGTAATTTTTGTGTTTTTTTCATTTTTGGATTATATAATATACGGAGTTCAACTGTATACCAAAGCTACTGATAGGATTTGTAGCATTCGAGAAAAGTTTTCCTAAGTTAGAATGTTTAATGCTTTAAATTTGTATGTGCGAATTACAAAAAATATGGTGTATAAAGTTGTACAAAATTTTCACACACGTCCGGTTATATTTCTGTGAAATAATGGAGAATAAGAGTAAACCACTTATTGGTGTATCAGTTTGCATTGAGGTGCTTGTCTGAATGGGAATTTGAAAGCACCTATAGGAAGGTACAAGAGAACTGAACTTGTAAACTTAGCGGACAATTCAATCAAGTCAACGACATAGGTATTGTACCAGTGGTATCTCGATTGTATGCTGCTCAAACAAGGGACTTGAAGGAGTGGTCTCTATCAATCACAATGCTCCTACATAGTTTTTTTTAGAAGTATCATCACATGTTTGTTTATACCCTGCTTGATTGTTTAATCCGTGACAGTGTTTCTGATATTATTTTTAGGTTGTAATAACAATTTGCTTTTTGGTCTGTAACATGTTGTTGTTGCTATTTTCTTAAAAAGGTTTGGCTGTTAGATATGTAACCAATTTGACAATTATATACGGCAAGGAAAGGTTTTCAGTCAGATGTACTTCAGGTTTATTTATTGTTCTAACAATTGCCAATTAAAGACTTCATTTTGCTTATTTGTTAAAGGTACAGTGCAGGAGGGCTTATACGAGGGGGTATTGATATCTAGTTAGTCTGGAAAGTTTCTAGTAAAGAAAAGGGAATATGATTGCTATGGTTTCAACTATGATGTTTCATAAATAATTTGTTGAACGGTGATCAAACTGTGAATTTGTGAAAATAGCATGTCTGAGAAAAAGATAGAATTTGAAAAAATTGAGTTTCGGTCAGTTATTAAGTATTTATTTTTGAAAGGGTTATCGGGCAAAGAAATTTTTGCTGATACGATAGAAACCTTAGGTGATCAGTGTCCTTCATACGGCACTATTAAAAACTGGGTTGCGGAATATAAAAGAGGAAGACCAATTTCTGTGACCACTACGGAAAACATTGATTCTGTCCATGATATGATTTTAGAAAATCGACGTATTGGGATTAAGAATATTGCAGAAGCATTGCACATTTCTTCTGAACGTTTGTGTCACATCATTCATCGCGACTTGGGGATGAGAAAGCTTTCGTCCAAATGGATTCCAAGATGCTTGAACGTTGATCAGAAGTGCGTTCGAGTAACGTCAAAGGAAATGTGCCGCCGTTTTGCAGAAGATTCCTCAAACTTTTTGGATCGGCTTATTACTTTGGACGAAACGTGGATCCATCACTATGATACAGAGACTAAAGAGCAATCCAAACAATGGAAACATGTTGGTTCTCCACGATCCAAAAAATTCCGTGTTCAAAAATCGTCTGGCAAAATTCTTGCTTCAGTTTTCTGGGACAAAGATGGGATAATTCTGATAGATTATTTGGAACGGGGTAGAACTATCACGGGAGCATATTATACTGAGTTGCTAACTAAATTACGTAAGAAAATGAATTGGTTGACCACCCACCCTACTCTCCGGATTTAGCACCGTCAGACTATTATTTGTTCTCAAAACTCAGAAAACATTTGAAAGGTAAAAGATTTTCGACAAATGACGAAGCAATAAGCGCGTTGAGGAGTGGTTTGCAGACCAAGACAAAGATTTTTTTTTAAATGCTTAGAATTATTTATGAACGTTCTGCTAAATGTATAAAGGAGATTATGTTGAATAAATAAAATTTTATTTTGAAATATTGTGACGTTTTGTATGGTAGGCTAAGTACTTATCAATACCCCCTCGTACATTTCAAGTACATTTACGTTTGTCACCACAGATACCTATATAAGATTGACTTTACAGGGTGATTTTAATGAAAATAACAAGGGGATTTATGTACTTTGTATTGACGAGTTTCGGCAGAAGATTCTTTCCTGAAGCTGACTTCTACCGCGCTGTCAGTAATGCTTTCCACAGGGGAACACATTACAACTGTTTGTATTCCATTCCAGGTAACTTAGTAAATTTTACATTGTTTAAATAAATAAAAACCAAAGTTACGTTGGATGTACTAAGAAACTACAACGAAACTATTTACTAATAAATAAAAGATAGTTTTGCAATAGGTGCGTTAAAATATTTATTTCTTATAATTTAAAAAACAAACACAGAGAAAGCCAAGGTATCATATATGTTGACATAACAATAAAATCAACAAGAAAAAGAAATTAAATGGAAACAGGAAGAAAAACACTCATTAATGATTTAATAAATGTTCAAACTCCTGTCCACCTTGCTGTTCAAATAACACGAGTTAGCATGCGCAGGATGGGGTGACTGACCTAAATGATTCAATCATTCACTAACGTAAATATTCTTCAGTTTCTACAGAAGTTTCGCGGACGTCGTTTCTAACTTTACCCCACAAAAGGAAATCTAATGGATTCAAATCCGGACTACTTGGAGGCCAAGGAGGAACTGCACCTTCTGCAATTAATTTGTTATGGCAAGTTTCATGTTGGTAGTTCCTTACAATTCTGTGGACGTGGGTAGGTGATCAGTAATTATGAAACTACATACGCTGTCTAAAGGGGCGTCCAGACAGAGGCAACAAGTAGTAACTTTTGTCATCAATGACCAGTTTATATAAACAAAGTTGCCGATTTTGGCCACATGTTTCTGGTTGCTCGAGTCGCCGCTACCAATGTTTCCCTGTGTCGCGTGTTTCGCTTGATGAGCGGTAAACTTCAAAGGAAATTGAGGAACACGCTTCGACAAGTCGCAAGCGGCTACTGCATTTCTTTTATGTGGACGGTTTGTCAGTCAGTCGCTTGTCGCCGGGATTGCACGTCTCCAGTTTGTGTCCTCTTTTGTAATTATTGGTCCTATTTTGTTCAGTAGTATTTCAAAGTCACTGCTTGACATTCGTAATAGTATATTTCATTAGGAGTCTGGAAATAAGGATTTTTCCGTGCGCGCGTGACAAATTCTCGTGTGAGGCGAAGCCGAACACGGGAAGTCATGCAAGCACGGAAAAATCCATTTCCGGACGTGTAATGAACGATACTTTTTATTATACTTATCTAAAAACAACGCAAAAAAGGATAAAAAGTAAATTTAGAACGTTTTATTTTCAAAGTAATCATAATACATCGTAATAGTTGTTATGTGATTTTTAAATTTGCCGCACACTTTGGTAGTTCCGTGATTCGTTGGCCGCTTCGTTAGAATTAGTATCGTCATTTTAAATTAAATTCTTATTTTGGGTTATTATTTTCGGTATTTTGTTTTGTCTTTCGAAGCTCAAGATATATCAATAGCTTCTTTGTGTGAAATCTGCAAGCTCCTATTTTCTTCTGCGGTAGACCTTGGAACGCTTCCTGGAACTCGTGCGGTAAACAGTTTCTTTCTAGAAGATTTGATAAGGTTGTGCAATATCGTTTGGGAGAAGTGCAGGTCCCGTGGCATTTTGAATTCAGTCGGCATTTAGATCTCCGCCACTCCGGGTCCTTGAAAACAACCTCAGTCGAGGCCCGTAAACGTTTATAAAGTGCAGGTCAGATCTTTGAGCTGGAAGGACGTGACTTGAAAGATAGCTTTCTTTTCCTTTACGGCGCCCTGTTAGTATCGTAGTACCGTGTGCGTTGGGCACAAACAAGTCGACGTTTACGTCGGATTAATAATAAAAATAACAGAGGGTTCGCTTTGTGTTGGGCAATTTGAGTTAATTGCTCCTATCGAACTTCGTTCGGATCTTTGTGAAGTGAAGAGAAAGAAAAACAAAATCGTGCAAGTGGTTTGCTATAGTTTGGTTGTTCCCGTCGGAAAAAGCCTCGCTCTATTATCTCCACGCTAGCGGGCTCAGTTGAAACCAGCTCGGTGTTCGCCAGGGGCGTAGCAGCTTCGCTTCCAACGCTACCCCGAAAAGCGTCGTTTTCCTGGCCCCTGTACTTCGCCTCGCATCTATTGCCGTACATTGTGCCCGTCTTTTGCAACCGTCAAGGTAAAGAATCAGTTTTTTTGTTGTGCAGTCAAGAAGAATAAACCTTTTTTTTGCTCGCGTCAACTTGCAGAATTTCGCGATTTTTGAACTCTTTGTAGACAACCCAAAAGCGATCTTCAATCGCTATTGTTTGTAAAAAAAATATTAAAATAGTATTTTTCTTGTAAACTACGCCATTGACCACACAGATCGCAGTATAAATATTGTGAGTCAGCGGCGTCGTTTTCTACGAACGTTCAAGGATTTCCATAGTAATTGTAACTCTAAACTATTTGTGTTATAACTTGCCTTTTTGTTGTATTTTGGTCAAACAGTTTCATTATATGTGTTAAAATTTACTGCCTCTTTTATTTATGTGTACTCTGTATGTGTTTATGTGAAAATTTTGCAAGCTTTAATTATACAGGCGAAGGCACAATTAAAGGTAGGTTCCATTCACGTGAGCTGCTGGTTTCTCGACCTTCCGCGAGGACCTACAAAACCAGCTGGATTTTGGAAGGTGGCGCCCACTTATTTCGACGCATCCTGTATACAACTTTAAGCATTTTCTCTATAAGCGATTTTTAGCGAACTCCCCCTACTCCTCTGAGCAAGCCGCTGGCCTTTACCATCTTTTTTTGTTTGCGGGTCCAAGAAAAGCGCGTTTGGCCGTACCGAAAATTTCTTAGCACGCCAACGTGCGATTTTCTTTGTCCCACAATTCTCGTAGTGAGAATTGGCCCGTAACATAGTACCAAACATGATTAATATTTCCATAGCAACGATATATTTATTATCGGCATTTAGCGCACGCAAAAAAAACGGAGATCGGTAAAAATTTTACGTGCGCTGTTCTGAAAATGCCACCTTTACGTCTTTGTAAAAACAGATGAAAACAAGGTGTTTTCATATAAGTATAATAAAATAGTATATTTCATTAGGAGTCTGGAAATAAGGATTTTTCCGTGCGCGGGTGACAAATTCTCGTGTGAGGCGAAGCCGAACACGGGAAGTCATGCAAGCACGGAAAAATCCATTTCCGGACGTGTAATGAACGATACTTTTTATTATACTTATCTAAAAACAACGCAAAAAAGGATAAAAAGTAAATTTAGAACATTTTATTTTCAAAGTAATCATAATACATCGTAATAGTACCAAACATGATTAACATTTCCATAGCAACGATATATTTATTATCGGCATTTAGCGCACGCAAAAAAACACGGAGATTTAACATTTCCATAGCAACGATATATTTATTATCGGCATTTAGCGCACGCAAAAAAAAACGGAGATCGGTAAAAATTTTACGTGCGCTGTTCTGAAAATGCCACCTTTACGTCTTTCTAAAAACAGATGAAAACAAGGTGTTTTCATATAAGTGTAATAAAAAAAGTCTTTCAAGTGACCACGGCAAGTTAACTGATCGTCAGTAATCAAACTTGCCATGAGATTTGCTCCGCCTCCGTGAGCCCTCTCTTGTAAATAAGGCCGTACTCAACAGTTTTTTCGCTTGCGCTTCTTTTTACCCAAAATAACGAAAGCTGCTGCAGCTATTATTACTTAAACTAAAATGTATGTCCGAAATTTTATTCTTCTGTGTAGACACCCGGTTTACGATTGTTGCGACACGTTTCATGAAACAAGAACTTCCTTAAAAAAAACTTAAAAACTGTTTCGTGTGTGTGTACACGCGGTTTCCTATATCTGCAACATGTTCCTTATGACAAGAAACATAGTTCGACAAAAGTTGACATTGTTGTCGCCGCTTGTTGCCTCTGTCTGGACGCCGCTTAACATAAATAGGAATATATCCTAAAAGTTGTGGCAAATCATTTTATAAATAATGTAAATGCATTTTTCCATTTAAATTGCCTTCACCAACGAAAGTAGTCAGCGATACTACACCACACATTTACATTAAAAATTCTTTGAAAGCGTGCTTGCCGAATTAAATGTGGGTTATCTTGTGAATAAAAATGGAAATTATGTCTATTTACATACCGATTGTTAGTAAACGTCGTTTCGTCAGAAAGTAGTATATTTCCTTAAAAATAATAGATCAGTAGTAACTTTGTGTCTTAAAAATTGGCAGTAGTTTACCCGGCAGGGGTAACCAATCATCTTCAGTAAGGTGTTGCACTTATGTGACGGGGTAAGGATGAAACGGTTTGCTTTTAAAATGTTAAATACTGAACTCTGGTTGATGCCTACAGTTCTTGCAACTGCTCGTTGGCGTATAGGGGATTACCAGTTATTTGTTCGATGACTGCCGCTTCAGCTCCTACAGTGGTGACATGTCATTGTCTCACCTTTGGCTTGGAAAACTGTCCATATTGCCACCAATTTCTTTACAAACGCCTGAAGGCATTATATGATGAAGGGGTCTATCTGAGTATCGTCGTGCTCCTAAATTCGCTGCCCCTCTGCATTGTTTCACTTTCAACATCATATCCGTTTTCTGGGTATCAAAATACATTGAAACTGCTTGTAATTACCACAAGAATCTAAACAAATTAACAACTTTGTACAACAGTTAAGTTTTGACAAAAAGTAGTTGACATTTGACTGTCTAGAGGACTCTTAATGTAAACAAATATTTTTATAGCTGAAAGGAAAAGTTAACTATGCATTTCATGCACCTGTGAGAGATGTAGCCTGTCTACTTGTTACAAGATAAAATGATTACACTGTATTTAGTTAGAGGCACCACAAACACATAAAAATTTTTTTCTAGTTTTACAATAATGTTGTATTACTAGTGCGTAAGTAATTTAAATCCAGTTTTTACTTATGTATTTAAAAAATAATTATTTGCGACACAAGAATTAGTATACGTGATCTTACATAAAATATCTACTTGTGTTTTTTTTGTAAGTTCTACAGAATAATCAACAAAATTTTCGATAAAAACAGACTGGTTGACTTCAGTTGGAAATAGAAGTTTGATTCATTCCAGCGCGTTCCAGAACTCATGGAAGACTTAGTTAACGATGATAATGTGATTAATTCTGAGCAGACATGCAAGTTAGTTTGTACAATTTAAAACAACAGTTCATTGATTATTTCCCCAAGGCAATTCAAAACAGTTATGACAATTCCATTTAACAAGCTGAAATTTTGACAAAACCATAGGGAAAATTATTGAAATAACATGCAGTGGAATGTTGAAACTATAGTGCGTTTCAGAGTCGCCGTGCAGCATAGTGAAGATACAAATACAAGGTTGTCAAATTTATTTGTGAGGCACCTTTCATACATAAAATTTAATCCCTTTCACACAAAGGTTTGAAGTATGGTAATGCTACTGTAACCCCTAAAAGACGTGTGTTGTTAAATGCCAGGTTCTGTGGTTCTAAAACATTTATATTTTATTAAACCTGAGAGTACAATTTTTGCTAGGTGCAATTAATTGTTTATTATTTACATATTTATAAGAGTAAAAAAGAAACAAAACAATTACCAGCTTGATATAATATGCAAGCACTATTATATAACTGAGAAAATAAATTACATAAAATTATGAAGATTTTGTGAAATATACATGTTTTATAATTAATTATCACTGTCGCTAAAAACATTTAGATCACTCTTACTATCACCAGCGTTGATATTGATAATTATGGGCTCTATTTCGTTCATTATGTTGTCAATTTCCCACATTGACTTTTCTATTATCTCCACATGGCCTACGTAGTTGCTCCAATTTTCTGGTGTTACTTGAGAATATGCTTCCTTGATTAAATTTTCAACGTCATTCGCCTTAAAAGTAGTATTTTTCGCACCTATATACCTTTTTCACATTAGTTTACAAAGAGAAATTCCTCATTGTATATAACAAAACAAATTAAGAACTTAACATTTTTATCATGGTTGGTTAATATTATTTTTGTTTGAGAACTTCTGAACACCTACCTCATTTCAACAAAATAAACCCGACGTGCTATTGTTAAGAGATTACGAATACTAGCTACAATGTCATTTTTTGTCCCATAAGAAAACCATTGCCCTATCTTCTACATGCTGCACGGCGACTCTGAAACGCACTATAGACTTCTTTTCCCAGAACGTAGATCAATTTTGGACCAAAAGAATGCAAGCATATCCCGAGTTTTCGGACGAAGCTGTAAAGTGTTTGGTACCATTTTGCTATATTATATTTATGCGAATTAAGTTTCATCAAAACAAAAGTAACAAATCGCCTCGAACTTGAAAATGATATTGTGTGTGTATCGAATACAGAGCCCAGATTTGAAAACCTATTTTCTGAAAAACAGGCACATACATCGCATTCATGTTTTTACTTTGCATCTTGTTGTTTGTTTACAGTTATTTTAGTTTGGAAATCCTCCCGCGACCCCCTAACTACTTCGCCCAGGGGGTCGCGACCCACACTTTAGGAACCACTGCTCTAGACCTAATGAACGTTGATGTTTGGATTGAAGTGTCTTGGAGACGATTGCTTTTAATATTTTTTGGAGAATGTGTTAAATTATTTGAAGGAGCTTTTTGATCATAGTTTAGTAGGTAACGGCTTATGACATGCAAAATCTGTTTATATTACATCTTGCGAGTTTTTGTTTTCATATTTAAAAAACACAATTTTTAAGAGACAAATTCATATTATCCGGCTACTGGACTAAGGACTAAATTACACAAGCATGGCCAATATTACCTCCGTTTATAGCAGAATCTTTTAATAATATATAAGAAAAATGTGTAAATTTGTAAATTAATGGAGGTTATTTTTATCAGGAAAACGTGTGATATAGCAAATAATTACCTATGTTTTCAACTGAATTCGATTAACGAGTACAAAATGTTATACATGAGCGGCATGAAAATTGCGACAATTAACAGTTATATAAGAATTAAGGGCGGTAAGTGCCGTTAATAAATTTTCTGATCGAGACCAGTGAAAAATGCATTTTACGCTCGCCAGGCTTATTATATTTTTAGTACGACAGGAATAATAGCATAAAAATTATAACATTAAATAACATTGATTAAATTAACGACTGACTTTTCTATAGTTCCCTTTGATTACGTTCTTACCAAATGCTATTGCCATAGACCGTAGATAGTAAGATATAGTGCAGCGCATGGTTGCCTCCCATATTTTACTAACTGCCCGTGGGTGATAAACATAACTTACTCCATTGGAAACAGACTGAGTAAATGTATGAAAACACTCATACGTTCAAAAAATACTTGATGTAGCTACAAGTTTTTTCTGTATCTCTTAATGCTTTTATGTTGACTTACTGTATGAATTTTAGAATTTATACCCTTATATACGGTTTAAATTTAATTGTTCGTCAATGACTTCGATTAAGTTAGAAACCCTTGGGAAAGCATATATAGGTACCCTAACTACACCCTCTTAATGGCAGAAGGGCGATAAAATACTTCCCATCGACCGACTAGGTAGACACTAGGTTGATATCAGGTCGCTTCAAACAGCATACATTTCCGAAACTAGAGTTGTAGAATTTCTACATTTTCAGTGTAACCAACGCAAAATCACATTCTGTCTATAAGTGAATGATCCGGCGATTATATTAAATGTTTTGTAATGCATGTTTAGAGACATACATTTTTATACGGATTTTGGGGTTGTTGAACATTTTTAAAATTTGAATTTAAATTTTCGTGCCATAATATCAGACCAGTATTTTTAAATTATAACATAATGCCATTTGAATTCGGAAAAGAAACATTAGCGTTTGCAGCTTTAAAAATTACGACGTTTGTCTAAAGTTTGTGTTACTCCAGTTCTTCTGTTGGTCTGTTCAGTTGCATAGATAGCCAAATGGTCACCTATGTTAAACAAAGTAGGCACGGGTCGCTACTAGAATGGTTGGCCCAAAATAGCAATCGACCATGCATAGGAGGGCACCAATCACAAAGACGTCGGTCTCGGCTACCACTACTGTAGTAGTCGCTGAGTCAAGTGAGAGGCGCTATCGCAACATAACAAGGCATCAGGCTCCACCATGGCCATACGAATAAAACAATAATAATTCTGTTGGTATTTACTACGTATGTTTTATTTATGATTACCTAGAATAAATTCGTACTTTTACACGATTAATTGTGATAGCACAAACTTTAAAATTTCGTAACAATTATTTGTAAAAAGGCTGGGGTGGCTCAGTGGTAAGACTGTCAGATTTTGGATGTAATACGCTTCCCGGTTCGAATCACTCCAGAGGTCGGAAATTTTTCTAATTGCCTGGGAGGTCGGTACTGGGCCCCGGTCTCCATTTGCCACTGGGGATCAAATTAATGGCACTCCTCGTATTACGGTCGCATTAGGTCGCAGAGGAGTAATAAGACCATAAACAAAATCATCCACACACCACGCAGTCAAGCATGGTTTCGCACCAACACGGTATCCCGCAGAGTCAGGTCCTGTTGCATTAGTTTAGCTTTGCCTCACGGGTTTGGTACAACTGGACGCCGCCGACTGGGCTCCGCCGACTGGGCGCCGCCGACTAGGCGCCAAGCCAACTCGGCGCCAGCCCAAAACTAATAATTACATTAAAAAAGGAATAAAGCCACACCCTAAGAAAAACAATAATAAAATAAATCAAAAAAATTCGAATTTTGAAAGTTGCTGTTCTGCAAAACACTTAACTTCTTTTCGCTTTATTCTATAAATCAGACTCCTTTTTCTATTATTTTGCTTAAGTGCTATATTTCTTTTTCTCTACCTTTTTTTATGTAATAATTAACACTGTGTGATTTTGACAAACTTTATTTATTAAAATAACAAATTTATATTTAAATTCTTAACTTAAAGTTAATTGTGCGAATAGCCCGAATAAAATTTTGTAACCTAATCTAACCTAACCTAATCGCCTGTACTATGAGGCATCATTACGAAATTCTTAGAAACTGGTAAATTGCTTGCTGTAAGCAGAAAGTTTTCTAGCGTTTGTCAAAATAATAATATCCTGCTGAGGACTTAGTAAAAATTCATGGTAAAATTTTGTGTTGCGTTATGCCTGGGTATAATTTGGCGCCGAGTTGGGCTGGCGACCAGTTGGCTTGGCGCCCAGTTGGCTTGGCGCCCAGTTGGCTTGCCACCCAGTTGGCAGGCGCCCAGTCGGCGGCGCCCAGTCGGCGGCGTCCAGTTGGCGGCGCCCAGTTGTCCCTTACCGTTGCCTCACACCGCTTCGACACTGCCCTAGCGGTACGAAGGAACATCGCGATTAGGATGATGATGAATACTTGTAAAATATGATCTTGCAATTTACTCTTATACGTAAAATAAAATGCCCCACCGAAATATCAAGTACAAGCCAATGAAAAACAGGAATAATGAAAAAAAAAAGATTAAAATAGGAAATGATAACAACATAGTCAATATTCGAGAATTAATTGTTTCTTGCCTTACTTCGTTGAAATTCATATGTATATTTTCATAATAATAATAGACAATTTCAACAGGTATTTATTTTTGCTTTATACGTATTTCGTCATTTTACATGTCATTTTCAAAATGCATTTAATATTGTAAACATGTGTAGCTAGAGCAACAGCAGTCTGGATCTTGATTTCGGACTTGGATCTGGTCTTCTACTCCAAAACTTCCAATAGCGGGAAATTTATCAGCTCAATTTGCTTATTCATTAATGTGTATTTGTTAAAAGTGTGTTTGTGAATTTGAAAGGTCCCGAGTATATCCAATTTACGTTTATCATCACAGATATGTAAAAATGTAATTGCTCGTGGTTCCTCACGCTCGCCTTCGGCTTGCTTTCGGAATATTCCACTCGCATCGAATTTCCATTCCAACCTAGTTACAGAATATACTATTCTGTTATTGTTGCTTACAATAACTGTTCAAAGTGTTACCTCAACAAACATTAACATTTTCAAAAATGCCTACTAACTGTCTCGGTGATTTCATTCACGGCGTTCACTATAGCCTCATGTAATTGCTCAACTGTGTGTAAACGATTCGCATCATTTCTAGGATGACCAAATATAAAGTAGTCGACAGATCTTAGGTCAGGCGATAGCGGTGGCCAACCATTTATGCTAGTTATATTATCAAAAAAATTTCTTAGAAAAATCAACATTGAGAACCTTGCTTTGTGACCTGTTGCACCATCTTGCTGAAAGCACTCAAACTGAAACTCCTCATCGTGGAGTTTTAAAAATAGTTGTTTCTAATTGTTCGCTCTGATGTTCTTAATAACAAAACTGGCCTAATTATATTTCTTCCAACGTTGCAATCCCAATTTTAAAGGTATTTAATGTAGTTTCCTAATAAGTAGGCGCTTTTGGCAGTCTGTTTTTGAATGACTGACACTTAGTATGGGTATGGTTTTTTGACTTGAACCGCATGAAACACCTACAATGTAAATGTTCAGAAACTCAGTTACAAAAATAATATTATGATGTCTGACGAGATAAACATCTTACTGGCTTGTCGGGAGTTGCATGCATCCGCTGTTGAATATTCTGTACAGTGTATTTAGTAAGCATAGTTGTCCAGCCCTTAGACTTTCCTTAACAGATGATGCCTGTTTAGTAATACCGTTAAATAATAAGATGTAGGTGCTGCCAGCTTTGTTGGGATTCTGGGAACTGATCGAAGCAAGAACCGTAGGAGTACTGCCAAATACAATTTTTTGTCATAATAAATATATTCTGCTGTATTGTGAATTGATGCAGCCGTGGGCTGGAGGTTAGCGCGTTAGACTTCCAAGCTGAAGGTCCTGGGTTCAATTTGCTGTATGGAACATCGAATTTTTAAGGCAAAGGCAAACCAGCGAGGTATTCCGACTAGTAAATCTTCTCTGGAGTAGAAGTGGTTCGACGTCCCGTGGTTTGGAGCCCACGTTAAGCTGTAGGTCCTTTATGTCTGTGGCACTTTAAACGCGCAGCACAGGCATAGGAGAGAACATCGCTACGTCTTGTAAGAGAAAAAGCAGTTGAAGAAGAATAAGATGTATTGTGAACATCATGTTAACCTAAAATTACACACTTGGTATCGTCATTAAAAGCAAAACTTTGTATATTTGTAATTGTAATTTAGAGGGTGTGCGTATAGATAAACAACAGGTGGGAAGACAAAACGGAAGATATTGTTGATAATAAGGTAATTAACTAGAGGTCATATGCCTTCAAACATTTACGATCGTATTATACATATGTGATGTATATATGAAGAGATTACTTGATGTACAATAAAGTCTGCACAAAGTAATTGCTTTAAAGGGCATTATACTTCTGAATATCTTCCAGTCATTTATTTTGGAAACAAAATTTCTTTGGCAAAAATATGATTACATATCCTTTTACGTTAAGGTACCATAGATGTATATAAAACAGATTGTAAAACGTGAATTTTTCATGGCGCAATTTTGGCGTCTGTAGTTTTTATAGGTATTTTAAATAATAAAATATTTATCCGTTCGGTATGAAGGAAAATGAACAATTTTCCAGAATACATTTCCAAATTTTATCGGTTAAAGTATGCAAATTTACAAAAATAAGTTTCCTTTTGATGATTTATTCTCTATTCGCGGGAATTTGGGATGTTTTGTGTAAGTTGAATGCAAATAGGTTGCACTTAGGACAATAAGAGAGTTTCTAGAATTATTCTGTAATCTACCAAGCGCGTACGAAATGGGGGTTGTTGTATTCCCTAAAATTACATCAAAAATTAATGAATGAAACGGAAATACGACGCTTGCTTGTAAGCACGCTTTAAGAAGTTATTATAGCACCTGCTTTTAAGGAAACTTCTGCAATTTATAGGAACTTGGCCGGGATTAAGAATGATGTATTAAACACCCACTTGAAAATAAACTGTAAGCCTACAGTGCTATTAAGAAGTATGTTAACCGTCTGTTACGTTTTGTTTACTTTCAATGGTAATGTTTGTTAGAAATCCCTACAGTTCCGAAATTAATATTTTTAAAATTAAAGAGAAATTTTATTAAAAATCAAAGACAAAAAATTTTTTTATAATATGTATAAAATAAATACTTTTGGCGGCAGAGCACCTTCACCGTATGTTATGTTATGATATGTTTATGGGGTCGTTCAGGCAATGATGAAATTGCCATTCAAAACTTTGACCTATATAGATCTTCTGTGAAACTCTGCTAACCTAGTGTTGCCCATCAAGTCTTCAGCTTCTTACGAATTTTAAGATCTTCCTGGGAGCAGCTTTGCTCACTTCGTTCTTTCCGATGTTTTCAAACCTTCGGCGGGTTATAATTTCGCAGTTGCAGAGGATATGTTCCGCTGTTTCTATCGAATTTTCACAGAATCGACATAGGTTGCTCTCAGCTTTACGCATTAAATTGAGATAGTATCTCAGAGAGCAATGTCCAGTTAGAAGGTTTGTTATATCCCTTAGAGTAATGTATGAATCTTTTCGCCTGTCTTAAGTCTGTAATGTTGTTCCAGTGGGAGGTTTTTCCAGACTCTCCCCATTTATTGACCTTTGCCTTTACGTAGTTTTTTGCTACACCGCAGAAAGATTCCGGGCCAATGAAATGAGTTTTCAAGCCTATTTTTGCAGGGCTACCGGTTTCCTCATTTCCAGTGATGCCCTTATGGCTTGGCACCCACATCAAGGTAACCTTGTCGTTCCTTTCCAGTTGATTTACAGTTTGTAGACATTTCTAGGCAATTCCAGACTCAAGAGTGTAAGAACTCGAGCTTTAAGTGCTGCTTGGCTGTCTGAAAGGTTATAGATTCTAGCTGTGCTGTAGCCTTTTCTTAGGTGTACACAGCACAGTTGCCTTTAGCATGGGTCTCCGCTTGGAAGATTGTAGAATCTTGTCCCTTTTGATAGCCCTACTCCTGGCCCATAGATACCTATGTCCATGGCGGTGGTTGTTTTGTATCCATTCGTGTACCACACGATTGATTCCTTTTCTAGTGTTGGTTCTCCTGATCTCCATGTTTGACGGTCATGAATAATCACTTCAAACAATCGCTCACAGCTGAATCCAACTGGCGGAATACAGGGTGTCCCAAAAGGTATAATCATAAATTTATGGGTTGTTAGTTATGGTTTTTTGATTCTAAAATTCAAATAAACTTATGTTCTATTACAGACGGTTATCGAGTTATGGATAAATTCATTTATTTTATTAGACTTACAAATTTTATAAATTAACTTAATATGAACACTTTTAAAATGCCACAGACCTCAGAGTTCAAAATGATTCTAAAATTCAAATAAACTTATGTTCTATTATCAACGGTTACCGAGTTATCGATAAATTCATTTATTATTATACGTAGTAGTCGAACGCCAAAAACAAAATGCTGGATTGTACGAGATGGACCAATTGCGTGGCCACCGCGTTCTCCAAATGTCACTCCAATGGACTACTACTTCTGGGGTACCATGAAAGACAAAGTGTATGCGACCGACATTGAAAATCGCGAAGACCTCATTAAGCGTGTTACAGAAGTGGCCGAAATCATACGAAACAATCCAGAACAGCTAACTAATGTTAGGAGGTCCATGATTCGCCGTTGTGAAATGTGTATACTAGAACAAGGAAATCATTTTGAACAATTACTCTGAGGTCTGTGGCATTTTAAAAGTGTTGATGTTAAGTTAATTTATAAACTTTGTAAGTCTAATAAAATAAATGAATTTATCCATAACGCGGTAACCGTTGGTAATAGAACATAAGTTTATTTGAATTTTAGAATCAAAAAACATAATTAACAAGCCCATAAATTTATGACTATACCTTTTGGCACACCCTGTATATCAGTTGGTTTGGACAGAAGTTATTGTTGGAATTCCTTCAGAATTTCTAGGTGTTCAATCAGGTCTCCTGATTTGAATTTCTTGTTTAGTTGCAATTTAAAGGCACTTAGCATTGCATTTTTCCTTATTTGTAGGCGCAAAAAAAGAAGGTAGAGCATAACTTCTATTGCTGCCGTTGGGCATGTGTGCATGGCACCAGTAACTCTCATACAGGCCAGCCGCTGCGCTTTTAGCAGTTTGTAGTTTGTTCTGAACTGTACTTTCGTTCGTTTTTGTCCACCACACTAGAGATCCGTTTGAATAGAGATGCCTAGGTGACAATGGATCTCACCAACGTTAAGTATGACCAAAACATCATTTTCGGATTTAACCTCAAACTTTTGCAAAAGAGCTTACGGCAACTCCAAAATGCCGTTTTTGCTCTTTGTGTGGTTCATTCAAGACGTGGATTCCAAGCGAATTTCTGGTCGAGAACAAATCCCGGATATTTAACTTTCTTGGAAAACTATATTTGTATGCCATTCATTGTAGGAGGCATAAGAAATAATTTCTTCTTTTGGTGTATGGTACAATGACCGTTTTGCTGGGATTTACATTTAAATTTTCCATCTGGCACCAGTCTGTAATTTTATTGAGAGCATTTTGTACGAAAATGCAAATAATCCTGTCATGTTTGCCTCTGATAGTGACTACTAAATCATCTGCGTAGCCTTGCATATTTACTCCAGAGCCACACATTTTTTTAAGAAGTTCATCAATGGTCACAGACCACAGTAGGGGTGATAGTACTCCACCCTGTGGACCCCCCTAAGTGTCGTTAATGGTCATCGAATCACTTCCTAGTTTTGCCGTTATCTTTCGATCTTTTAGCATAGCTTGCGTCCATATTATGGTTGTAGGTTCTATACCTCTGTATTCCATAGCTTTTCTTATTGATTTGTAGGGGGTGTTATCAGAGGCGTCCTCAACATCAATAAAAGCACAACTCGCTATTTGTTTGTTCTTGTTACTCCTTCTATCTTATATATAAGATTATGTAGGGCAGTTTACCTTCACCGTAACTGGAGGTAAGATAAATAATTTTTGTATAGACACATTAATAAGTGGTTATGTCATTTTACTGCACCATTAAGGAAGTCTTGAGACTAGAAACAAAATGAACATTGCGTAGTTGTTGTTGTTGTAATGAATTTGATATTTAGATATATTTTACACTAGTTAATCGAAAAAAAAACACATACAGTCGTATGCAATGATCTACACATGAGTTAATGATCCTTTACTGCCCAGGTCTAGGATTTCGACTAACACACCTTCTATAAGGAGTAATGTTATACATAACAATAAAAAAATTAACACAATTCGTGGACATACTCACTAGTGTGAAAAAAGGTGCATCCCAGTATGGTTGTGGTAGAAACGAATCTGTTGCGGAGAAGGCTATGCAAGAACAAAAGAAGTATTTGGAGCTAATTTTGAATCAATAAGCAAACTGAAAACTGTGTTTTTTCGTTTCACAAGAAATAATTGGAATTTAATTGAAACACCCTATATCGAATTTGTGTAACTTCTGTTTCTGCTTCTAAATTTTTCAATTATATCAAAATCGGAGGGAATATTTTGGAGTAACAGGGTCCTCTGCTTAAACTTAAAAAGCTTAACATATAAGAAAAATCTGTTTGGTAGATTTTTCAAATTTGTATCAAGTTATGAAATTTTGATTAAAATTCCTAAAGTATTTATATTTTATCAGAAACATTGTTTGGTAAAATATCATATACTATTAAATAATTTAAGGTCTATATCAATTCAATTGGTGGTTTTTAATTAACAGAGTGTTTAGGTCAACACTTTAAAAATTCATAGGAGGCCTCAGACAGTTTTGCTAATAAATAGAAAATTATTTAGTATCTCGTTCATATTTGACTTCAGAAGTTTATTAAAATTCTTAATCGTTTCCGGCTACTATAAGAGGATATTTAAGAAATACGCTTTATTCTAATATGTTTCTTTTCCTTTTCTTTCTAAATCTATTGCTGTTTTACCTTTCTTTCGCATTTTATGTCGGGATCAGTTCTGCAAAGAATGGTTATTTTCATCATATTTAATGGTTTGTAGGTAAGATGCTTTTATATATCGATTCCTAGAAAGCGATCTATAGATCTGTATTTTGTTACTAAATTGTCAATAAATTGTTTCAAACTAAACAAATATATATTAAAGGTATTGTAATATTCAAAGAACTGTAAGAATCCGACACAGACGTTGTTTGGTTATTAGTTGACATTTTTTATTTTCTGTAGCTACTTTAACATAATAGATATACGAAGCTTATTCGGAAACCAAGGGTAGGTTAAATATTCCCGCTGATGTGGGGCGTAGTCAATTTGGTGCATTGTAGTGGGACTTTAGTGGTTGATGAGCTAGCTAGCACGTCACTTTAACGTGTTTTGTAATTGTATTGTTACACATGGGTGTAGGAATTTCAAAGATGGCTGAATAAATGTGCACGATGAGGAATTAAATGGGAAACCTTCTGTTGCCAACCATGCTTTTGTGGAAAAAGTGAATAAGAAAATTTCGACGTTTCATGATTTCGAAAATAGCCGCCAATGTTTTTCAAATTTCACATATGGTACTTTATGAAATTGTCACGAACAAGCTACAGTACCACAAGCTTTGTGCGAGCTGGATGCCAAAGATGTTGATGGATGTTTACTAAAATCAGTGCATGGCCTCTGCACTGACATTCCGCCATCGCTACGAAACTGATAGCGATGAGTATCTGTACTACATTGTGACTGGCTACCAGACTTGAAATTCGTTGCAAAAATACCAATGTAAAGCCGTGTAAATTCCGGTATATATCAAATTAATTGATGTTATTGGAAAGCTGATTTAAAAGGGGACATAATGATCAGAACTGATAAACGCGCTTAAGGGCTGGGGAGACGTTCCAGATGTATACAGTAAATACTGCGACTCCTGGGGAATAGCCAAGAGAGCCCCTAGCAAAGAAGGGCGCCTTAAGGGGAACTATTTCTAGCTATGAAAACATGAGTAGCTGCTATTCCATGTTCAACATCATAACTTGCCATTGTAAATCTAACATTAACCAATCATGAAATTACAAACAAAGGAAAAATATCAAACTTATATGCAAATCAGAATATAATATTCGATTGTCCTTCGATCTTACTGAAAGCTACCACTGAATTATCACAAATAATTGACTGTTAACCTCATTGTGTTTCGTTCTTAGTTCCTCAACTATTTAACATCACGAACCAGGGTCGACTTATAAAACTTATGTTGTAGTTAGGATGTCCGGGGAATGATGTTTAACGTATGTTAGTAACAATATCAAAGAATAAATTTGATTGGTTAATATTTTAGTGCAGACACAATGTTGTACTTCGTTTTAGATATGAAAGGGAAATGCCAACATAATAGAACAAAGTTTTTCCATTGTAGACAGTTGCATCGGCGAAGTGCATAAAATAGTTCTCACGTACTGGGCAATTTCAAAGTAGCTCTATATTTATCCAATGAAGATACAGGTTTAGTAATCCAAATTGGTAATAATCATCTTTTTTCTCACATTTTTTACAAATTTGCATCAACGTTTATCCGAAGTTGGCGCATTTAAACCAAGAAACGGTGGCGGTGGTCGGCCTAGATCAGTTTCTAAGCGGAACTTAACATTTTAAGGATGCTTGAAGAAAATCCAGGTACCAGTACTAAAAGACTTTGCGTCGGAACAAATATTAATGCTTCCCTAATTTGGAGAATGTTACGTGATGAGCAATTGTACCCATACCATATTCAAAGGGTACAGCTTCTTATTGTGCCAGATTATGCGGCACGTCTGGTGTGTTGGCGACGGGCGCTAGCAAGAGTTGCGTAAAACGCAAACTTTGTTAATGAAGGCTTATTTACTGACGAAGCTAGTTTCACAAGAAATGGCGTTTTTAATTTCCACAACAGCCATGTATGATCAGATGAAAACCCTCATGCTATTATTGAATCCAATTATTAACAACGATTTTCAATTAATGTTTGGCTTGGTGTTTTTGGAGACCATATGATAGGAGTTTTTTTTCCGTTTGACTGGCCAATTGTGTCTTGACTTTTTGCGTAAGGCCTTGCCACTATTGTTAGAAGATGTACCCCTCATTCATAGAATGCATATATATGGTTGACGCACTATGAGGCTCCTTCACATTTTTCAGTCATGGTCAGAAGTTTCCTAAACGAAAATTACAACGGCAGGTGAATAGGGCAGGGGGCTCAGTGGTGTTGCCACCTAGATCTCCTGACCTCAATCCGTTCGACTTTTGTATGCGGAGGTAATTAAAATCGTTAGTTTATTCAAGGCCTGTGAATAATTTAGACGAATTGCGAGAACGAATAGAACATGCCAGGCACACTGTTGTATGACTCCGGGAATTTTTGAAAGTTAAGTTAAAATGTTTTATTTACAGTCTATATGTTTTAACGGGTGGGAAACTTATAGAAATAACAAGTAATATTTATTTTCTTAAAAAAACTCCATATCTCGAAAACGGTTGATTTTCGAACCCATGTTTGTATTGATGAGATCTTTTTTTTTAATACCTTATTAAACCGGTTCAACAAGTTAATGTTATTCACGGTTGAGTTAACAATCATAAGTTTGCACTGTACATCACTTTAAGAGGCAGCTACAACAAGCTCCTCGCGCACTACGCACATTTGTTTAATCCGAGGCACTGTTGACATACACATATCTTGAGGAAGAAGTCGTTTTAACCTCACATGCAAATTTTTCTCCCCAACGGAGTAGTGAGCTGCACCTGGACAGGAAGCTATATTTTTGAAAAACGTTTTGTTGCATTTTTGTATGAATTTTCTGACGGTTGGAACACCTAGTTCATCATGGAGGTGTTTATTTCTTATAAACCAGGGAGCATTTGCGGCAATTCTCAGAATTTTGTTTTGCAACACTTGGATTTTGCGAATATGTGTTTTGGAAGCTGCTCCCCAAACTGTACATCCATACGTGATTATTGGTCTCAGTAAAGCTTTATACATAAGAAGTGCATATTCAATTTTTAGCGAAGATTTACGATTGATGATTGGATACAGCTGTACTAGTTTCGTATGGCATTCATTTAATTTTTTATTAATATGTATTCCCCACGTTAGTCTTCTGTCAAGGTGTAGACCTAGGTATTTTACAGCCCTATCTTGTGGATTCCAATCTATTTGTATAATATTAATTTTTATTCTTGGTGGGTTATTAGGACGACGTAATGTAAAGATCTTTGTCTCGCATTTTTGAGGATTCAATACTAAATACCTTTTATTGCACCAGTCTGTAATATGATTGACGGCTTCTTGAAGTTGCATACCTCCCTCAATGATGTCACTATGTTGGGCAATTACGGCCGTATCGTCAGCATACATTGCTAGGTGGGTATTTGGTGATGTCACTCGCATAGATATTAAATAGGATGGGACCCAGTATGGAATCTTGAGGCACTCCAGCGTTAATTTCCTTTTAGTTGAAAGTTCAGAATAAATTTTTACGGAAAAGGCTCTGTTGGTTAGAAAGGAGGCGATTATTCTTCTCAGTAAGAAGGCTGGTGGTAGTTGGAGTAACTTGTATACGAGTCCCTTGATCCATACCTTGTCGAAAGCTTGTGAAAAATCCAGGAATGAGACTAGCGTGTGCTTTTTACCTTCGAATCCCTTTTCTATAATTTCAGTTAGCCGTATAAGTTGATGTGACGTGGAATGCTTAGCTCTAAAACCGAACTGGAACTTTGGAATGGCATTATTTTGGGTTAATACAGCGTTTAATTGTTTGGATATTATCTTCTCAAATAATTTTGAAATAGTGCACAATAAACTGATAGACCTATAGCTCGAAGGTTCGTGTTTGTTTTTTCCAGGTTTGATAAACAGCAGGACATGTGCTTCTTTCCACGTTACAGGAAAATAACCTAATCTAAGACATGCATTCAGAGTAGTTGCTAAAAAGGCAAGTGCTTTTGGTGTTAAATTTTTTAACGCATTGTTCGGAATGGAGTCATGTCCAGGAGATTTTCTTGTGGGCAGTCGCATAATTAGTGTTTTAATTTCCCGAGGTGAAGTAGGTTTAATTATTCCAGATTCGCTTGGAAAATGTCGCTCTACGTAATTTTCTACTTCCTTGGTATGCTGACTGTGTTTTGTCTATATTTGTTGAGAAAACCTGTGATAGGTGTTCTGCAAAAATGTTGCATTTATCTTTGTCACTGGAGTAGTAATCATCATTTATTTTTAGTGGTGATATTACTGAAGGCTGCCTCAAAATTTTCTTTGTTGCTCCCACATTGTTGGCTCTTTCGGCTCCAAGTTTTCAATATACTTTTTATATGAATTTATTAAATAATTATCCAGGTCTCTTTTCACCTGATAAATAATTCTATTTAATTGTTGTTTGTATACTTGTTGGCGAGTCCTATGCCATAGTCTCCGAATCCGGTGTTTTTCTTTTATGAGGTTTAATATACATTGGGGGATCGCAGTAGTTATTAGGGCGCCTGAAGTACTTTTTAACAGTAGCTGTTTGTATGTAGTCTGTGATGGCTTAATTTAATTTATTTATTTCACGGTCGACTTCTTCTTTCGTATTAATTGATTTTGGGCATATCAGTTTATCATCGAGTTCATTCTGGAAGGTTTCCCACACAACTAGCCCATTGATCAGTTTCTGTGGTTGTGGCTTTAACATGGGAGTATAAGTAAATGTTAATAGGACCGGCAGGTGATGCGAATCTAATTCCGGTAGCACCTGTTGATTTATAGGACCTGTGAAATTTTTATGTAGTGCGATGTCAAGTATGTCAGGTTGACAGTCTTGTCTGTAAGGTACATATGTGTTTTCTGCAGGAGCGGAAAGTTGAATTGCATGCAGTGATGCTATGTTGTGTAGTTTTGTTCCATTTGGATTATTTGTGCGGCCTCCCCATATAGTACTTTTACAGTTGAGATCTCCTATGAGCAAGGTGGGGTGTTGATCATTGAATATATTAATTATGTCATTTTCTAGTAGTTTCAAATTAGGTTGTTTATAGGCACTTACAATTTTTACTTCATTATTGTTGTTCAATTTTAATACAGCTGCTGTTGATTTCTATATACAGTGTATCCAGGTATTTTAAAATTTTCTGTGGCTATAAGACAAATACTTTAATATATTAATACAGGAAACTTGGCCGAAAAACTCGTGACACTGACTGCAGCGATCCGTGCGGCTTGGTGGGCCACTAAGATTTGTATTTGGTAGCTGTCGAAAACATTTGTGGCACATTTAAAGCAAATGCCATTTACTTTCTTATAGCAAAACCCTTATTTAATTAATAATATTTGATAATTATGATATTTTACTTTACTTTGTAAGTTTAATAAGTTTATAACATTTTGTAGGGTTAGATTTTTATTTATCAAAATGAATTTAAAACAGTAATCTGTAAATTTATTATCCAAATTTACTGAAACTTGCCCACCGAACTGCTTAGATGACGCCACTATCAATGTCTCGCATTTCATCATGCTAAACTTATATGAGTTTCCTGTATTAATATATTAAAGTATTTGCTATAAGACGAGTTTCGCTGATGCATGCGATATCTATGTCGTGCCTGGCTAAGAAAGCGATAAGTACTGAACGTTGGTTTTTTATACCATTAGCGTTCCAGTTAAGGATAGTTAATTTAGTTAAGGATAGTTAACTCTGATGAGATCTATAAGTGGGTAAAATATCCCTAACACCTCGTTTAACAAAAAAATCATAAACGATGATTTTAGTTCAGAAGTTTAAATAGTTGTTTTGTAATAGTCATCGACATAAGTATTTTATTAAAACAAAAATGACAACTAATGTAAATTAAAATATTTATTTTAAATAATAAAGGTTAACAAATGTAACAAATATTAGTAACAATACTTATGTGAGGGTTTAAAAACAGAACAATTAAATACCAATATTAAATCACAGAAATAAAATGTCCTTTAAGTGTTTATGGCATATACAGGATATCGCTTATTTTCTGGTTAATAGTACATTGCATGATGTTATCATTCGTAAGAAAGTTACCATAAGCGTTAAATTTATTTGTTTAGTTATTTTAGGAGGTAGTAACTTTGTATATTATCTTAATCGTATGTAACATTATGCTGTTATTTGTACATTAACTTTGCTAGCTAAACGCTGTTTTAACGAGCGATCAAAAAGTTTTTAAATTAGGGTTGGCTTTGACTACTACAAGGCATGTCGTAACTGTCATGTTACGTACGGGTCGCCCCTTGTATTTATTTCTTGGAATGTAAACACAAGCAAAGTGGAAACCATTTTCAAATGAAATTATTTATATATATATATATATGTGTATATATAAAAATCGGGTTATAACGATCTCCGTCGTCTTCCGATTCCCAAGTTCCATTTGTCTCTATCTTCCCATAGATTTTCCCCCAGATCTCTCACTTCCATCTCCTTATTAATTTCTTCCCGCCAACTTCTTTTGGTCTTCCCTTTCTGCGTCTTCCTTGTGGTGTCCATTTCAGTATTTGCTTTAGTAACCGTTCCTGTGGCATGCGTTGCACATGTCCTTACCATCTAAGTTGTCTCGTTCTAATGTATGCTTGACTCCCAAGATCTCTCCAATTCTCTCGTTCGGGTCTCTGTCTCTTCTAGATCTGCCTGCAGCTCTTCTCCAGAAGTTTCAAATAAAATTTATATACACAATTTTTAACCAACATTAACAAACAAATTACAACAATCAGATTAAACAGATTTTGACAGGTTCATAAATTATTTTAATTAAACAGTTGTTTAAATTGGTATTTCTTTATAGTTCAATCTCAGACATGCAAAAAATGTTTATAGCCCTGCCTAATTTGAAAACATTTTGATCACATGTTATAACATTATAATTTTCGTTAGTGTTCAATTATTGCTTTTTTAGTATATAGTAACACTAATATGATATTTAGTTTTCGCCATTTGCAATAAATATCACAATCATAAACGTCATGAGTTTTATTTGAGATATATAACGTTGTCGCTATTAAAAAACTCAAAACGCTTATTATTTATATTTTAGCTGCAGAGTTTCGCAGTGTATTTTTTCAATATAGGAGGCCGCACACCCCGCAAACATTAATAAAAGGACAGAATATATAATATCACTATTACAACCATTTTTGATCTAATATAACAATAAATTTAAATTATCATTTTCAAAAGGTTTTTGTTATGTATTGCTTATTTCGCTTCGCTGTGTAAACATATTTACATACTATATGATATGAGTAAATCAATATTTCTATTGATGTTTACGCCATGAGTCCGCACGTAATTATCGCTAAGCAGCTCCTGAAATTTTATAAATGGTATTATCAATGTCAATTTATAACAGCATCATTAAAAAAAATTGTAGTACCGACCTTTTTGCACGTACGTCATTATCTGTGATAATCACAGGTTTTAAGGAATTATCCTTGTTACCATTTTCCGGTTTGGAGGCCGATTTAGATTTTATTTTATTCTTATTTCTATCCTCCTGCAATATTTTAAATTAATTAATATCATTAAAATTATGGGAAATTCAATGTTAATTTAAAGAAATTACTTTTGTTAATTATTATACTTTAGGTATAGTGTCTTCACATTTGGTAGAATTACAGAAACAGAAAAATCATTTTAATTTTATAAGTTAACTATACTGCTCATTGCTATGATAATTAGGTGTATGTGACTCAACTTTTATGATACAAGATAAGAGGATTTAAATATCTGTACAGAATGCTTGTTTTGCATATCTTACACGTGACAATATACTATTGTTATAAGAAATTATGATTGTTTTGAGACTTTTTAAGTGTTGATTATTAAAAATTTATTTCTATTACTTTTTAGCAATTTGAACTTGAACATTTAAAGACTGGCATTTGGTATAAAATCAACCTTTCTTAAATACACAAATTTTCCTTCCAAATGGACTTACGACCTTTGCCAGCTCTTCTATAAGATTCTTTTTATAAACTGCTTACTGCTTACTGAATACAAAGATTTAACATTCAAATACCTCTGCGACCTCTCCAATCTTCAATTTCTTCAAATCCGCTTTAGCGTCCCCCGAATGTCCGACGTCGTCAAAGGCTCTCGAGGCGTCTTTTCCAGCCCATTCCTCAATTAATTCCACGCCTCCGGGATGCTAAAATCAGATTTTATTTTAACATTCGTTTCAAATCAACCGTAAAATTATAGGACACGAAAGTGGAATTCAATTAAATACTTGCAAACATCCCCAGTTTTAGTGTAATTTTAAATCTGCATTGTTTGTTAGGACTAATTATTTGTGAAAGTCATATGAAAGTTTTAATTATAATAAATACAATAAGTTACATGGCAGCTATACAACAGTAAATTGGGTATCAAGTACTTTTTGGTACCCACCCGGAAAACTTGAAGACATTTATACTCGGTATTCGTACGTGGTCTACAATTTCGAAAGTACTTGTACTCGAGTACTTCACAATGTGTACTGAATTATTTCGAAATATACTGGAATATCAAACCATACCACTGTATAATATACAAATTTGTGTTCTAGTAATCTTGTACTATGTAAATTGTATGGGAATACGCATACACGTTTTGTTTAATGCTAGGTTTAGGTGCCTTTAAGAGCTTTATACAAGGTGTCCCACGACGTGAGGTCACTACTTCGTGTACGTAATCGTTAGACCAAATATAGTTAAAAATTCTAATAAAGTTATGCCCTAAAGTAAACCGTTTTCAAAATAAAGAGTGTTAAATTATTAGTTATTAAATAATTAAATAAATCGGCTATTAAAGAAGTTACGGCCTGTTTTAGTTAAATACTGAAGCAGCGGAAACAATAAATGATATTAAGTGGTATTTGATATAAACTGTCTACGTTACTATGGAAATGATATTATTTACTTATATGTGAAACAGTAAAGCACCTTAAAGTTGATTTCTCTGCTTGCGTTTATTGACAGTGTTGATATTGTTTACTTTTACAACGCGAGAGTACGCCGATATCCATTACATGTACAGTTTTTGTGATGGAAACTCAGTAGCAGCTGCTCGAGAATATTGGTTGAGATTTCCAAATCGGCGACCACCAGACCCACGAGTGCACAACCACCTACGAGAACACGGAACTTTCCGAAACCGTCGACGGAGCCTCCAATACAGCAAGTACTAGACTATGAGGACAACATACTGCGAGAAATTGATAATAATCCCAGCACCTCTGTTCGTCGTGTATCTGCACAAGCTAATGTACCACGAATGCGAGTTTGGAGAACAGTAAAACGTTATCGTTTATATCCATTTTATACACAGTCTGTTCAAGCACTCTTACCTACAGATTTTGCTAGTCGTATGGAATTTTGCCGTGGGTTATTCAAAATCGAAACCTACGTAATAGAATTTTATTCACGGATGAGACAACATTTACAAGGAAAGGATTAATGAACAGAAAGAACAGCCACTCTTGGGATTTGGAGAATCCACAGGAAATCACAGTGTCAAATTATTAACAGGTTTTCAGTGAATATCTGGTGTGGAATTATTGATAACATGCCCATTGGTCCATTCTTTTTTGACAACCATTTAACACGACAGATATTTAAATTGTCTAGAAGAACATTTGGGAGGATTGTTAGATGATGTCCCTCTGGCGATCAGACACAGTATGCGGTACAAGCACGATGGTGCCCCAGCCCACTTTGCGTTACGTGTAACACAGGCAGCAGAACTAATTCGGAATAACAATGATATGTTACGTAGGGCAACCAGATCTGTCTTAAGAAGATAGATCAGGATCAGAATGTGTCTCTAGAGCAACGGTGGCCATTTTGAACAGTCGTTATAGGGAATTTAAACTAAAATAATAATAAATATTGGCTTTTCTGAAATTGTAATTATTTAATAAATAATAATTTAACACTCTGTATTTTGAAAACGGTTTACTTTAAGGCATAATTTTATTAGAATTTTTACCTATATTTGGTCTAAAGATTCCGTACACGAAGTAGTGACCTCACGTCGTGGGACACCTGTATACATATATACAGGATGTCCCATTTTCGATGTCCTTACGGGATATCTCGCTTATTTTTAAAGATAGAGATTTACGGTTTTCGCGAACGTTGGCTACTTTTTTGTGAAACTCACGATACCGCAAACAAAATCTTCATAGCACGCTTCGTTTTTGAGATACAGGGCAAAATTGAAAATATTGCAATTTGGGACCCCCCCTGTATCTCAGCTATCTTTTAACTTATAGGAAAAGTAACAACTGTCTCTTATACATTTTTTTACGTGGAATCCAGTGGTGTAGTCAGATTTTTGAAATGAGCTGTAATTATTTAGATATAACCCAAAGTTATGTTTTTTTAAATAGAACACTCTGTATATTTTTTAATATTTAAAACATAAATGCTTTGCGCTTTTCAAAAATACATAACACTTATACGATATTTTGAGTATTAGCCCTGTATTTATATAATTTTCAGTTTTTTAGTAGGGTTCTTATTAATAGGCCTTGTAAATATGTGGCAACATTTTCCACATCGCAAATTTTCATATTTACCTTGTTGCTGACACAGTGTTTCGTCACACACTAGTTTTAATTTTACCAACATTCAACATTATTATTGACTATAAAAACTGTGGAGCTAATTAGTAGGTGGCTATGAAAAAAAAGCAAGTGTAGAATGTTTATAATTCTTGTCACCTACCTATCAAAGTTTACAAATTTTTCATACAATGGCGAATAATAATCCAGGATATCAAAACTACGAAAAATTAGATATGGTTGGGATATATTACCAAGTTGGTTTCAATGCAAATCAAGCGAATTCATTTAATCCGCTCGTATAATAAATAACTATTATAATTTACAGAATAAAAAGTAAGTTTATAAATGCAAAAAGTCATTTTATCTATTTATAACACTGTTTGCATATTTGCTCTAAATGTTTCTTACAACAATAGTTTCCACACTTGCGGCACAAACTAGAACACTTATTGTCTGTTTTTTTAAACATATATAGCATCTCTGCACCTCTTTCTTGATTGAGTTGATGTTGAAACTGCTTTATCTTGAACATTTGTTGTAGCAGATTTTACTTTTTCAACAACGTCCCTTGCGGCTTTTGTTCTAAGAAGGTACTTGCTTCTTTCAATCTGTGGTTTTACCAACGCCATGCGCAAATTTTCTAAAAAACGTCGTCGTTTTCGACGATCTTTTGAACCCCAACTATTAGTTACTTTCAAGAATAAAACGTAGGTATTGTAAGAACTAATGTCAATTATATTGTAGAAGACGATAAGGGGCCAGAAAATTAAATCAAGCAAATAGAGTTAATTTGATTTCGTACTGTCAAAATTTGACAAAACCGTGGGGGGGGGGGCTGCTTATTGTTTTACAATGTTGCTAAATGTACTTTTTATGAAAATAAGTTAATAAAGAAATGCTAAAAACAAACTTTTGAGACAGAAAGTCTACATCTACGGAAAAACAATATCCACCATTATTCTTCTTTTTTCTAAATTGCAGCTTCTTCTATCAACAGATATCGAATTATAACGCATAGTAAAAGACCGGATATCCAAACTTTATGGACCTAGTGCAGACGCAGGAAGCATGGTACAGTTGCGCATTAGGATTTTACGAAGAACATCATTACGTGTAGATTTTTCGTTAATGTATACACTTAACTTAAATTGCATTAATGAAATGTAGGTCAAAATTAATACTCAACATACTATGTATAGCATATATGTATATTTGCTGAGCTTGTTATGAATACATTCCGATATTTTATTTCAAGTTGCTATTTCTTAACAAGCAAACATCTTTTTTTAGTTTTACTATATTCCTGTTTTCCCCTATTTTTAAGTGATGCAGGTCTTTCCACACGACTGCATCTTCATTTAAAATTTAATACTATTTATTATTTGGACAATGGACTATGAGAAAGAATATAGAAAAGAAACTACAGGCATTTGAGTTCTGGATATTCCGACGCATGCTCCGTATATCATGGATGGATTATGTAACAAACGAAGAAGTATTAAGAAGAATGGGAAGGGACAGAGAACTATTAGGTATGGTAAAAAACGAAAAACATCTTACCTTGGACACGTTTACCGTAACAACAAATACGAACTTTTACAACTACTTATGGAAGGAAAAATAGAAGGGAAGAGAGGACCAGGTAGAAGGAAGTACTCGTGGCTCAAGAACATACGGGATTGGACAGGAATGAACAGCAATTCACTAATAAGAACAGCCAAGAACAGAAACGATTTTGCCCAAATTGTTGCCAACCTTCAATGATGAAGACGGCACCACTAAGAAGAAGATTATTTGGTTTCAAACTTCAATCGTGTGGGATAAATTTTTTGCTTTCAATTTTTTTACATCTTAGGTTTACAAAATTTGCAACAATTTATAGCCTACGAAAAATATTCAGAATGAACGCTATTACAAGGTTACTTATCTTCATTCAATCCTACTTAAGATTTGCGAGGCCAAATTCGCATACTTATTTTATAAATAGATAAAAACTAAAACAATAAAGTAATTATATACCTAAATTTGTTTAAATTTATTATCAGAATCCTTTTCTTTTGGTTTACAATTTTTGTAAATCATTATTAGCAAGTATAACAAATCCAGCATTATTTTATACTCAGTACATGGTACGACGAAATACTGAAACAGGATAATTTTAATCATGTTTTTTTTTAAATTTACTGAAATAATATATCATTAAAATTGATATAAGTTTTACGGGCCATTAACAGATAATATGACATGTCATACCCTAATCTTTTCCAACGTACCAAATTTAAATTAAACTCATTAATATTTAAAGCTGTACTTGCCCAAAAACGTAATTGTACAGTATTTGCTTCTTAGCTAAAAGCAGAACTTATTTATTGAACACTCCTTCCGTATTAAAGAGCAAAATGTAATTTGTGATATTTCGTGATAAGTATATTTTTATTTAAGAGGATCATTATAATCAGCGATATTAAGAAATAAAATAATTTGTTTTATCTTGAGTTAAACAAGGAAATGCTTGATAATATGAATTTTTATGTTTGGCACTTGAATTTTGCGGGATTAAAGCGATTAAATGTGAATTTATACAAGTATTCTCATAGATAGTGTTGCCTTTCAGAGTGTTTGTACTTTGCGTTCAAATAGGGGGATTATATAGTTGAAAAATGTTAAATGTTTTAAGAAAAAGGTAAAGAACAATCAATATGATAATGTTCTTTGTTGTCGTTATTATATGGAGTATAAAAGGATTAAAGGGCGGGGATTCCATTTAAGGAAACGGATTTATCAAAACCTTGAAAATTACTACGATTTATATTCAAATTACGGACAGTTTGCTTGATTTGTGGTGTCCTGTACAAACTGATTACTCTCTATATTATATACAGGGTGTCTCTAAATTGCCTTAAAAGCTTCAGGTAAACTCTTTCCTTTAAGAATTCTTAAGACAAAACTGCAAGAAAAAATTTGCTCCGCAGCTTAGTTTTCTTGTACGATGGTGTTAAAGTTCATACCTTTAGTGCAGAATTTTAGCCAAATGATTATAAGAAATTAAGTAAAACATGCATTTGCTTAATGAGGAAACTTAAATTTATTCAAATCCGCTAATTAACATTGAATTAGCAATTTAGTTCTTCGTTTGGAAGTACTGTAAAAAATCATACTTTTGTAAAGTACAATTTGACAACAATGCAGGTGCATGGGTACTGTGATAAAAATATCGAAAATCTGTTGTTTGCGTTTTGACACGTGTGTCAAGTAAATCAATTTTGAATTGACATTACGATTACGAATTCTGCATTAAATTCGCCTTTCATTCGTGTTATTGAGTTCACTTGTGTCTTGACCATCATTATGGCGTATGCTATAAACGAGTACGTGGATATGATTTGGATTCTTGCGGGATGTGAGGGAAACTGCAATGAGACTGCTAGGGTTTACGCTCAGCGTTTTCCTAATAGAAGACATTCAAGCCGCGTAGTAATTCGCGCTGCAAATCACAGATTTAGAGAAACTAGAAATATCCTTCCTGTTCAAAATTGGTACAACAGTCACTGTTAATTATAGTTACAGTGAAGCTGTAAATAGCCATTAATAAATTTGAAAATGGTTATTTAAATAAATATAAACGATAGATCCCGCCATATATTATAAATTATATTTTCGTTGATTTAATTTCGCACTATCATTGCCAGTGCAAGATTACCATTTCAACATTAATAAATTAAACTATTAAAAATTAAGCATAGTCCATTACATTTTAGAAAAATTCTTATACACTGTTGTTACGGGAGGGGGGGGGGG
>JABXWE010102829.1:0-63139 GCA_014611495.1 Limonius californicus | reverse complement strand
AGGCTTTGGATGTAATAGTCCAAATTATTTCTCATATTTATCATGTATTAATTTCCGTCGTCGTGTAAACAAATAGTAAGGAGTAAATTGAGTTGCCTACATTTGTTTGTTTGTTTTATTTAACGTCGGCCTATTTCTGCTACTATGGCTAACCACCGACGCCAGGGAGCGATCCTACCACACCTAGGCGCTTCTTAAAGAATCTCTGAGAAGCTCAATCCTTGAAAGGAAGCACTTTCGACTGTACATTTATTAACAAAAATGTTTGTTTTCATGTATACTTTAAGCCCTAGAAGTTTGCCCCTGCAATTCATTAACACCCTGTTTACGTTATAATCACACTGGTAGAATTGGATTTTATGTCATGATTTACCAATATTTAGGTTGAGATTTATATAAATCTATAGTAACAAAATGACAATGGGTCGTTGCTTAGCTACTTTTATATATGGATGGTGCTGTGCTAAATGCAGTTTGAAACCACATTATATACACTTATACATTTTTCGTGATTGAAGTTATGGAAAAGAAGTAGATGTTAGTACTAAGCCTGGTAATTTAGATACAGATCAAAATTATTTAATTAATACAGTCTAGATTATTTATAGTTGAACTTTCTACTTATTTCTTCGATATATCTGTAGTTTAATATCTGGAGAATATAGAATGCTTCAAAAGTGCCATATTATTCCCTTGCGGTAGTATGACTTGACACAGAATTTTGTACAAAATTCTGTAAAACATGTATGACACGAACCAGAATTTTTTGAGAAGATTCTGGCTATAAGCATCCGCAAGTATATCAAAAAGACGTTGACATCTATGAAAAAATTGTCAGAAACTCAGAATAATGATGTTCCTGTGGACAACGTAGGATTCTAACAAGGTTTCACAGTAAGTGTTTACTGTTGCATACATAACCACGAATTTTCTTAATTTGTTGGCGGCTTGCACTGTATTATATTTATGCCTCGCCTTCCAAGGTGGAAAAAATTGAAAATAAAACAAAAAACATAAACAACATATTTCTGAAAAATTGATTATATTAGGTTGCTTGTTGGTATGTTAACATTTTGAATGAAACTAATTACGAAATAGAGACCCTCGCGTCATCTGTTAAAAGCCATAAGAAGTACAACCTGTGCGTGTATTATACACATACAGGTTGTAGTTCTTATGACTTCTCACAGATGGATGTATAGTTAACTCGTGGCAACAACGAACTGAGCTTTCTAATAATTAAATAATCTCGTCTCATTTCACGACGCGTCAACAACGAGAATATTCCAGAAGCTATTTACCTCGTACATACAGGGAATTTATCTTTTTAGTATACATTGTACATGTAATTGTCTATGTATACTTGTAAAAAGAACGGATCAATTACCGCTATTATGTAGGTAACCGACTATACAGAAAACTAATTTTTTCGAGTTTCAATTTTTGTTAGAAAAACAAATGCATGCTGTGGCCAAAACAATCATTTAATTTAAGGTTAAAAAATAAAATTAGTCTTTATTTAGTGTCTTATTGCCTTTTTTATACAACCATGTACAGTAAAGAGAAAAAGTTCTAATGTAGTATCAGAGTGGTAACAGCTCTGTGAGAGACTTACTTTCAATAAAATATCCAGAAAGACCTATTCCTTGTATTCGAACCATACAAACAATTGTTAGAAAATTTAAATCAGAGGGATGCGTAATAAATTCCCATAAAATAAGAACTAAAAGTAATCACGTTTTAACCGGAGAAATGAAATTAAATATTTTGTGCTACGTTGAAGAAAACCCCATACGAGAAATAGGTTCACATTTTAATGTTTCTAAAACCTCGGTATTTATAACACTAAAAGAATTTAAATATAAATCATATGTGTTTTCTAATCACCAACAACTAGGTATTTGATGAAGACAACAAAAAAAAGAACAATATTTTGTGAAACCATGGTGCTAGACAGTGAAAGTAAAACTGAAGACGACGGTTGTTATGAAGATGATATTGGAAATATCGTCGCCCTGGCGACCATTATGCTGGTTGATAAGAAAAAACATCTTCTGAAAAATGGTACCTTTGAAGAACTAGATTTTGCGGCAGATGCCAAACACCTCAATCACCAGTGGCTGGACACATTCACCATGGTTAGCTTACTCAAGGCGACTCAGAGGTGCTTCCTGTAAATATTGGTACAAGGACATGCACGATTATTGCAAAGAACATGTACAGACCCAGGGGCTTAACGCTGCAATGGACTCATTCTATTTCACCAGTCTTCGCAACAACTAATAGAAAAAAACAAAAAAGTACTTTCCTCAGTTGTTTCTTGCGTCATTTTTTTCGGCACACATGATTTACCTCTTAGGGACAAAGATCTGGATGAAGGCGTACTTATAGACTTATGCCGTTTACGCAATGAAGCAGGTGATTCACAATTAAAACACCATTTTGAACATGGACCGAAAAACGCGTCACCGATCACCTATCATACAAAATGAAATAATTGATGTGGCATTACAATCAAGGAATCAATCGTCAGGAGGATTAAGGAAGCTTACGCTTATAGCATTCTGGCTGACGAAGCCGAGGATATTTCGGGCAAAGAACAGCTGTCTATTGCATTACGTTTCTTCGATGAAAAGGCCAACACAATCGAAGAATTTTTAGGCTTTGTAGAGCTTGATGCCAAAAGTATTGCCAAAGCCATTGAAGATTTTATGACAAATTTTAACCTAGACCCTGATAAGTGTGTGGGGTTAGAAAAGGGGGAAAGAAGGAGGTGTGCAGGCGATCTTGAGGTAAAAGTACAATAAAGCCTTGTATTTCCATTGTTCCTCGCACAAGCTAAACCTTGTCGCGAATGACTTAAACATTATCCCAGAAATTCGAAAGTAATCCCCTATACTGGTACCCGTAGCAAATACACTTCAATGCACTTAACATAGTTAAAGCTAACCAGCATCTTCAAATTATTCTCGTCATGCTAAGAGAGCATCGGGAAGGTGCGCAGAACGTCACAGCTGATGTTTTGAAAGAAGCAAACGACATTCCAAAACATTTGAATGTTGATATAACCGCCACTCGCGTTGCTGGCCGACAAATGCATAGAAGCAACTCTCCCGCTGCAAATCCATCCGAATTTTAGAGAAGGTCTTTAATAATTCCTTACTTGGATTGCATCATACCATCTTTAGAAGTCAGATTTTCTGCAGACAAATCGCCTGTATTTTCATTGACACGTTTCCATCCAAGTAACATGAGAGATGTTTCATTGGAGGAATGGAAGTACCTCATCTTGTGCAATTTTTTACAATTTGGAAGGCATCAAAGGAGAAAGGGAATTGTGGTTCAACGTGTGGAATGAGGTAAAAAAAAGCATCAGATATCATCGAAGTTTTAAAAAACAGCGAATGGTTTTTTCTAGTGTTGTCACACGATTCCGAGTCTAGAATCGGAATCGGTTCTGCAGCGTCGTTAAAACCGATCGGACTTCGATTCTCGATTCTAGAATCGAGAATCGAAACCCGCCGGCGCGGCGGCGTAAAGAATTTGGGTTACGTTTATCACCACTTACAGTTAAAGTACGTAAGTAGGAAGACTTAGTTGTAAAAATGGTATATAGTAAACCTGCAACTAGGGAACTAAATTCAGAATTCATATTTAACTATAACATTAGAAATTGAGGAAAAAATATTCCCTGCGAGTAATATTCTAATATGGGAAAATACGTAGATGAGTTAAACAATCAAAACAGCTTAAGCAATTTTGTATTTGTCACAAACATAAATAAAAATAAATTAAAAAGTGTTGATTATACTTTTCAGATGCTACTACCAAATATGTAATACATATATTTATATTAGAAGATTCTAAAATCGTAAAATAAATACCGATTATAGGTTCGAAGACTTTCATAATTCTGAAATTGGAAGACTAATCTCACTTCTCCTATCAATTTATTTTTCAATTCTAAAGAGGTGAATTTGGAAACTATTTTCAATCCTGGAATCGCAAACCATTCTTGTTTCAAGTGAACAAACGATTCTTGATTTTAGAATTGGGGAACTATTCTATATTCTAGAACTGAAAAACGATTTCTTATTCTAGAATCGAGAATCGAAATTCGATTCTAGAATCAAGAACTGAAATTCGATTCTAGAATCGAGAATCGAAATCCGATTCTAGAATCGAGAATTGAAATCCGATTCTAGAATCGAGAACCGATTCTTGTGGAATCGCTTTTTTTTATAATCGAGAATCGATTCTTCAAAATTTCCGATTCTTGGCAGCACTAGTTTTTTCCAACCATTAGGAAGGCGCTACTGAATTTGCTTTCCCATCCCTACACAGCAAGCACTATATAGCGTTCATTTAGGTCCCTTTCCTCTATACTGGAACCCTTAGAAGTTGGATTCAGAAAGCTGCCCCCCTTCCGTTTTGAGCTGGATAAGTCCTTGCTTTATAGTATGGCAGAACTAACAATTCAAATAATGCCAACATTAAAACACGTTTGTTATTACATATTGATATAATTTTAGTATTTAAAATAAGTGCAGATTTCATTAATTTACTTTGTCTATTAGTACATTGCTAAGTGCTACCAACAAAGCAGAACCCCTCTTTTATAAATGTTGTCCTTGTTCTGAATAATCATTAGCTGTTGATCCAAAACCTAAACTTGGTTAACCTTTAATGAGCTTTACTTAATATTACTGTGTGCATCCAAAGGGTGGTTAAATACAAAAATAATTTGAATAGAAATCAGAATTTAATCTTTCACTAGTAAACACTCCATAAACATCAAAATAAAAAAAAACTGTTAAATAAATTGAATAGATCCCAGTTTTGTGTAGAAAAGATCTAGATTCGTATTGTAAATCTAGATGTTACCACATACTGGATTAATCAGTTTGCTGTTTCATATTAAGAATGTGCGCAAAGATATTGATTTCAATAACAGATACAAACGAAGCAACTCTTTGAAATTACCTTGAGGAAGCTATTCTTGTACGGTTTGTAAAAAATATTGTATCCATTTAAAGTGACAAGAGGAAAATGTAACACAAAAACAAAAGAATTGTGATTATAGTATATATTCACACAATGTATAAATATAAGGAAATCTTTTTAACACTCTTTAAAAACAGCAGTACAGTTGATATATATTCGTTCAAGCAAAAGGCAGCATGTGCAACCACAGTATATGTGTGTCTATGTAACAATTAAAAATATTAGAGGAGTTTTAACAAAGATTCTTTCGGTTCCAATAAAACTAATCACCAAACAAAAAAATACAAAAATCAGTGCTTAACTTTTACTCCATACTACATATAAAATAATTATAAACAAAACATATGAAAGACAATTATACTATGAGAACCATGACCCTGTAAAAATGAGATTATAAAAAAAACTATGAGTATCTACAAAAGAAAATAACAATAAAATTACAATCTCCTCAAAAATTACATTAGGAAGTGCTTAGAACAAGAAATTTTTACGCTGAATATCTAACACGTTTATGGGTCCCGAATAACAAGAAGATACATTTCTAGAATTAACAGGGCTTTCCTTTTTTACTTATTTATATAGATACATCTTTGCAGTTTCTTTGCGGTGTACCATTATGATATAATAATATTGGTAAATATGAATGAGACAACATTTTGAAATATATGCAATCAAGCACTCCTACAGCAGCAAACACTATAAAATCTCAAAGCTACGGAGAAAACGCTTAACACACAAAAACAACGCTCAGATCTAGACCACACAGTCACAACATAAGCTAAGAATTAACAGCCAACAACTAAAGTGTACTGAAAACAGCTTTTAAGAGGTGTTGGTATAGTTGTTTAGTTCTCCTTCTCCAATACTTTTGCAGCTGCAAAGAAAACAAAATAATAGAGAAACATCCAACATTGTATAAGTATATTAAATAAAAATACAGTTTAAAATAGTAAGGAAATAATTATATATGCATTCACCAATCTTAGCCATCAAAGTATGACAAAATTTTTATGAGTCACAATCTAAAGGACAAAATAAATCAGAAAAAATTGCATATCCAAGAAAAATTTAATGGTTTCTAAAGTAAAACATAAATGAAAGAAGCATGCATACCTGAATCCCTAACTTTAGTCATAGCTGCATCAATAGTTCGGTGGTGTTTCACAAAGTAGGGCTTAATAATCTTCTTGTACAAAATGACAGACCCATTAAATTCAGTAGGGATCATTAGCCAGATGAAGAACACACACTGAAATTTAAAAACACGATATACTTGTGGTTTTCTTTGTTGCAACCCTTTTCTTGATAAGAGTATGCAAAACTTGTTTAACTATCTTCATTATGCTATGTATAAATTGCAAAAACGAAATACCTTTATCAGCCAGTATAAGGGGAACCATCCAACAATAATGTCAGCGAAATATTCGAGCAATGAAAAAATAGCAAACACAACCCAATATGTCAACCACTTGGTATCATCGTCTTTGGCTGGTGATTCTATAGCATGTATGGACACGTAAGCTGGATATATAAAACCGATTAAATTACATACAAGTTGACCCGCAAAGCCAAAAACGAGCCACAAACCCAAGACTGCGACTATACCTGTAAGGGGTTAATTGTGAGAGGAGCATGGTGATGGTATCATTTCAAAAAAAACAAAACTTACCCACAAAAATATACAAACGGTTAACGCCCGTTTTACTTTCTATACTTGCAAGGACCCCTGTCCATGGTTTGCTGCTGTCATGCAAAGATGCAGCAAGTTGTTCTTTAAAATGCATGAGCTGTGCTGCCATTTCTGCCGATTTTTGACGTGACCGCTAAAACAAATGCGGCTTGGGTCAGAATCTCAAGGCCGTTTTCGCTATTTATGTAGAGGTTAGGATTACACAATAACGTGTTACCAACTCAGATAAGAAGTAACTATGTATATCTGTAACATAATCTTTAATAACTGATTATATAATTCTAAAATCTGAAATTTTTCATCCTTTTCTTATACAAATGTGTTCTCCATATTTTAGTTCCCACCGTAAGTTAAAAATAAAAAAATATATATAAACTGAATGAAAAATATAAAAAGGCATTCCTCTATTCCTTCGACTGTAAAAATTGTATTGTAACAAAATTTACAAATGTGGCAACATTAGAAAGATTTTGGGTAGTTTGTATATTTAAATTTTGAATGTTGAATTAGTTATTTGGCAGAATACCTTTAAAGTTACATATTGAGACAAATTTAATCTGTTATTTGGTGTGTAAATTTAAATGCCGAATGTTGAATTGGAGAATCGGTTATACAAAAAAATATTAGAAATGTTATGTAAAGAGAATAATTTCTCGTATTATTTTATACAGGGTACATCCTAAATGGTGAACACGAGCGACACACTTTGGTTTGTTTGTTTGTTTTTATTTAACGTCGGCCTATTTCTGCTACTATGGCTAACCACCGACGCCAGGGAGAGATCCTACCACAACTGGAAATTTAGCCTGTTTGAGGGTTCTTTTGACGTGCCTAGCAACACTTGGACACGGGGCCTATGATTTTACTTCCTATCCGAGAGCGTTTTAACTTTTATTGTATGATTATAATATTTTATAATACTGAGCTAAAATGTCTGATGGTGATTTTGTCTCAGTCTTTTTTCGTTAGATTTTAAGTCAGGATGTTACCTAGCCGCAAACTGTAAAAGGGGTTCTTTCATTTAATCGACGACAACCAAATTCTCACTAACTTTCTTTTGGTTATGAATTAAATATTTGACAAATTGTATTCGTTACTGCGGAAGTTTGATTATCTTTTAAATATTTAATTTCATGCACATCTATTTCGCCTTCATCTACAACACTAGAAATTCTCCTAACAGTTCACATTATCGGTAAACCTTGCTTTCGTTTCACTTAAGATAAGATAATGCCCGTAGTTTCATAAAATATCACATTAAAGTGTTAACAGACTGAGCAATTTCTTCTGGTTTCCGCAATACTGTCTATTATATGATATTATTGAATCTAACAGTTAATTTTCATAAAAATTTCACATTAGTACACTGTCGTTTCCAAAAGCTCTAAGAGAATCGACAATGGAGTTACGGATCTCCATTGAATCCTTTACACCAGATTCGCATTATAAGAGTAGTTTATTTATTTTTTTTAATAAGAATCGAAAAAATCGAATAGATATGAAATTAATATTTATTTAACAACGGTTTCTTTTTCTGTCCCCTAACTCGCTGTAGACTTTCCGCGTCTGAATTGTATTTATTCTTTTAGCTTTTCGCGCAAAAACAGCATAAAGTAATAGTAGGAAATCTAACAGATAGATAGACATAGGTAATTATTACAGAAACATAAATTATAATTTAGTTTTTAAATTAACATTTCAAATTCGAACAGAATTCGGTAGGTACAACTTTCAGATCAATTTTTGTAGTTATAATGACATTTTAGGTGATCTCCTTTGGGCTAACTACTTTATAAATTTCAACAGGACACAACAACGGAACAAAGATAGTTGTTTTTTGTATAAAATGGTTGCAGTTTACATCATTATTCGGAATCACTCTGTAGGTTTAAAATTTTACATATTCACTTTTTATTGAATAAGTCCGTCCTATGTAGGGATATTTTTGTTTACTACTAACATTTAGTGGATTTTAATGTGGGGCACTTGGATAATCAAGATCACCTAAAAATAATTGAAAGTCGTCATTCAGTTCAGCTGTTATAAGCGATTATATTTCGAAAACTATTTTCCAGCTAAAAGCTCAGGTAAATTATAAAATTAAGAGTATTGCTTCATATTTAAACTGAAGTTTAAAACTGCATAATAACATATAAGTGCTTCTGCAAAGCTTTTTTTTAACGCTTACGCTTTTGAAGGTTATTAGCACTGGTGATTGATTACGAAACAGTTTTTTGATTATGGTCTTTTTAGACCCCTTTAAAGGTCTCTCTTTTTAGAAACGTTATTTAGCTGCCTTTGATAAGTAGATACTTAACCACTAGCTAGAAGTTGGAATGACCCCTCTTAATTTTTTCAGCCATAGTAATGCTTCTAGCTACAAGGTCCCTGTTTAAGGCAACCCAGTCAGTTAGACATGGTGCAACTTATGGTCCCCCAAGCGTACGCATATCCTTCACAGAAAAATGCATCCATGGTTTAATAATGTCTGCGATTTTTATGAGTTGCCCCTTTTATGTTACCTACATGATCCCTAGATGGCGAGATCGAAACCTAGGGAAATGAGTGTTATTTGCTTGCATTACCTAATAATATTTTGGTATTTGTTGTAATGGATGTAAATTAAAGTTTGTGATTTTTGTTTGGATTGATCATGTGTAAAATTGTTTGGGTTTTTCAATTCAGGTATGATTATTATTTGGCAACTAAACTGTTCATTTTGGTTTGAAGATTTCTTTTTGTAATTAAACTCATTTTTAGCTAAGGCAGAATGGGGTATTTAGTAAAAATTTCCTTATTCAAGTTTATTGATTGATAATAGAAAAAGTACTGCATTTTGTAATTTGTCATCATAGCAATGTTTCATCACATTAATCCTTTATTTTTGCTAAGTTTAAAGACTGGCATTCTTATCTAATTGAAGATGGAATAGCATTCTCACAACAATGTGCTTACTACATATTGGGCCGTGGTGATATTTTAGGGTATACCTGTGTAACCACAATGATGTTATCATTATTTCTAATGCAAATGTTTAGTGGGGTAAGAAATGAAAAACGTGCAGATATGACCATTTTACTTTCAGATTATAATTGCAAAATTTTACCTATTATTCTTATATTTTTGCATAAAAACTCAAATGAATGAAATAGCCACATATTATTATACAAAATGGATGTGTTAATTATTATTGAGCACAATTGGCACTAATGCATTAATAATGAAAGTGTAATTCTATGGTATCTATATTCTTACCTTAAGTACAGACTTACACCACTTTAACCTCGTGTTTTGCACACAGAACAGTATTTACAAGTCGATCTGCCACTATGGCATTAGAGTTTGTAGATTAATTTTCAATTTTAAAATATAAATTTTCAGTGGAATATACTGGGACAACCATTATAAAGTGCGACTTGCGAGGTCATGATGCAACTTAAGTTTTTTATTACATTTATGGAGCAAATCATAATTCTGCTGCATTTTTAAAAAATGCTTCTAACATAAAAATAAAACTGCATGAGTTTTCTATTATCGGCAACCTTGCCACAGAATAACATGAATAAGAATATAGCATGTAGTTAATATAGTATTTCCAATTTATACTAACAGCATGTTCAGAAGGAAATGACTAACACAATTGATTATAAAGGGATGTTAAATAAAAAACAATGTGTCTGCTTCTTATAGCCATGTTTGCTGCAAGATCCATGGTTAGGGTAGTGCCCCAAACACGACAGATGTCGGCTGTTATAGCTGGTCCACCTGCCAACCACATTTCTTTGGTCGAAAAGTTAGGCCATGGAATATTCATGGGCCTAGCATGTCTTTCGCTTCCTGCTTATGTTCTCAGTAATATTCGTAAATACAGAGGCGTCGCTTAAATTATGTTACAACATATTTTAGTGGATAAATAGTAAATAATGTAAAGTAATACTTTAAATAAAGAGTAAAAGGAAGTACTTTTCCATCAAATTTGCAGTGTATGGACATTGTCGGTTTTGCTTGGTGGAAAAATTGAGCACAAGCTGCTGTTATGGTTGTATTGTGTCAGTGTTATTGTATGTAGTTGTTCTCTTCCTGTTTTTACCAAGTCTGTGGAATTACCATTGCAACTACTTCACTATTTTATTTTAATTATGAACAAGCTTCTACCATATCATAAATAAGAAGTATCAAATAATATAAAAATTCTTTTCTTGTTTTAAAATTATTTTTAACGCATCTAAATTGTATATTCTTAAGGTTCTAGTTGGTAGTGTAAAATACGGTTTGATTTTTAAATATTCGATATTTATGCCTTATAACTTTTTGTTGTAAGGTTTGAAAATTATCCACAAACTGATTTAAAAATATTCATTAATGGCTTCTAAATTTGCTACTTCCAAAGACTTACAGTTAACAGAATTCTAAAATTATAAATAAGTTCAAATTAATGCCATATTTACTATCATAAAATCGATAACTAAACAAAAACAATATTAAAATTAAACAAATTAAAATAGAGCAAACTGTGAGTAAAGTTATTACACTGAAGGCAAAAAGCCCTTTATTTCTCTGCTTAGCAGTCGAAATGTACATTTAGAGTACTAAATATTTTTGTGAGAAATAAAGGGCTTTTTGTCTTCAGTGAAACAAAAACAAATGTGACTTAAGTCAAATATGCTTGAATATTAGTGCACCATCAAGATAGCTATCCTGACACTTCTTGAACTCTTCAAAAAATTGTGTTTTTTCTATAGCAATGTTAAAATGTTGTTATAGCAACTCTTTTGAGTAGATAAAGTATCACTTTAACCGCAAGGGTAGATAAAGTGACACTTTAACAGCAAGGGTAGATAAAATGTTTTCTTTTTTTATTCAATTAAATTTACAAATTCAAACACATTAATTCGAAGGATTAACAACAAGTGTAATTTTACAATTAACATTAGTTTTCTTCTTCTTGTGTTAATTCTTTTCCGTACATTTCGTATTCACTTCGTACACAAAACGCAAAAATACTGAACACTCCACAAAAACCAGAATGTAAAATTTGTTTGACATTTGTTGACAGAGTAATTCATATCCGTAGTAACGGAGCAACACAGTTGCGATTTTTGTGCCAAAAATTACAATTTTCTTTGAAATTTTATTTTTCACCTGAATTTGAAGTCTTGCTATAGAAAAAAATATTGTATTGCACACGACGATAAAATCACATTATATTCTCGAGCGTAATTAGCGTCTCGACTGACGTCTCGACGCTAAAAAACACTCTCAAAGATAAAGTACAATTTTATCGTCTTGTAGACGAACAATAAATAACTAATTGTTGTTTAAAAGCATAAAAATACGTTTGATTCTCTCTATATCTATGGAAACCGGCCCATTACATTCCTTCCAAGCATAATTTTCTTATACTTCAAATACCTGTGATAGGAAGTGGATTTATCTACAAGCAAGCTCACATTGTACAATTTTCTGAGATTTAAACGAACTAATAGTTTGGTTTACACAAACATTAGATGGAAGTTGGTACATGACTAATAATTTTTAGTTATTCCAAAGAATGTTTTTGTGTATCTATAGTTCTGTGTGGTTCTTTATAAAATATTGTCGGCATTGAACAGTGTCCAGTATACTTTGCTATAAATCGGTTTTCGTCATAATGTTGCAGTAATTTTAAAATCATTTGGTGAATTATAAATTGCTTTAAAAATGAATGTAGAGGAAGAAAATGAAAAGGAGCCATTAATTTTTTAATTTCAGCAACTGAAAGCTTGAATGGTTGTATGCCACCTGGGCTGTAAGGTATATGTTTTACTTGCACTGATCTTTGTGCTGTTATGTGACGTACTGCATTTCTATATGTTAAAGTTTGCGGAGAGTCAAAGACTTTATTGCGGATGCTAAGTGTTTATAAAATTGTGTGATCTCATCCAATTGATTAATATACACTGACGGGCAAAATTATCGCATCACTTTCAAAAATTTGTTTAACATGCGAATAACGCATAATAAAACAAATGAATGTATGAAAACAAAATGCTAGATCTGTCAAACAATAATATTCTTAATGTGGCCAACGATATTGACTGTCTAAAGAATTTTTTCAGTAAAAAAGGTCAATTTGTAAAAATTCTTGAAATTTTCTCTTTGGATACCAGGTATGTATCTTAACAAATACTGCTTGAATAATTTGGAGTATTAATTCAAACGACTTAGTTTTCATTAAATTACTATTTTAACCACTTTTGTTAGAGCATGGAAAGAGAACAAGCTGCAATAGCAGTGGCTCTTTTAAATGATGGCAGGAGTCAACGTTACGTTGCAAGAACGTTGAACGTCAGCCAATCAACGATTTCCCGAGTTGCTAGTAGGTTCCGTGAGACTGGAGAACATCGACGTAGGAGTGGTCAGGGGCGACACAGGGCTACATCGCAAGTGGATGACAGATTTGTAGTGTTATCATCGCTGAGAAATAGGCACCTGACTGCTCCGCAGCTGCAGAGCGCCCTCCGGGACACTCGTAATGTAATGGTAAGCGAGAGAACAATTCGTAGGCGTCTGCAGGAAGGAGGCTTAACTAATAGGAGACCAGCACATGGGCCCTTACTTCTCCCATTGCATAAAAGAAATCGATTGCAGTTTGCTCGAAATCACATTAATTGGGAACATGATGACTGGGCCCGTGTACTTTTCACGGATGAGTCTCGTTTCGCCTTGAACTCACCCGATGGACGTCTTAAAGTTTGACGAAGAGCGGGAGAACGGTATGCGGCTTGTACCATGGTTAGCAGGGAAAGTTTTGGTGGTGGATCCGTAATGGTATGGGGAGGGATCAACATGCATGCCAAAACGGGTCTCGTAGTTATGGATGGTGGTTCTTTAAATGCGAATCGATACATTACAGAGATATTGGAACCTCACGTGGTACCGTTTGCACCATTTGTTGGCAATAATTTTCTCCTAATGCACGACAACGCCCGTCCACATGCAGCTGGAATTGTCAATGAGTACCTTAATGAAGTAAATGTTGAAAGACTGGTGTGGCCAGCGAGAAGCCCAGATTGTAGTCCAATAGAGCATGTTTGGGACGAGCTTGAACGAAGAATAAAAGCTCCTGCAAATCGTACTCAAACGCGCAATGGGCTAAGACAGGCATTAATTGAAGAATGGGAAGCAATAGATCAAGCAACCATTCGGAACTTGATATTGAGCATGCCTCGTAGAATGCAAGCGGTTATTCAAGCTAGAGGAGGCAACACAAGATATTGAACATGCATTTAAATGTGTTAGACAATTAAAAAACTTGAAAAACTTACGACGTTTTTCAAACATATGTAAACTTAAAATTTGATCATTTTCCTTTTTTTTTCAGTTTTACTGAAAGGCGGCTTTGTTTATTCTATCCCTACCTTAATTTTTGATTATCCGTTTAAGTTTAATAATAAATAACATGATTTCACGCATTTATTCGTTTTATGATGCGTTATTCGCATGTTAAACCAATTTTTTAAAGTGATGCGATAATTTTGCCGGTCAGTGTAGTATGTTTCAAATATTTTTTAGCAAAATTACCAAATCTAGGATTTAGAGTTGATCCTCACATTGTTGACTATTTTTCTAAAACAGGATGTTATGGTGAACATATGTATGTTACAATTACATGAACATGTTGAAACAATTGTGACAGTATTGATACACTATTACTTATTATGTAGGTCCACAATTTTTTAAAGAATAGATTTTCAAAGGATAATGCGTTCACCAGATTTTATAAGCACCTAGTATTAATTGGTGATTTAAATGTGTTATTGCAATTTGCTGCTTTTAAGGTACGTATTTTTTTATGTTTTTTCTTTATAATACATATGCTTGTGCAATACAATCGTTTACATAGTAACTACCTTCATTTTAATTTTTTTTACCAAATCACTGAAAAGATTTTCTATGACAAAAAGTTTAGAATCAAACTATTGCAAAAATTAGTAGCAACTTGTTTTATATGAACTGTTTCATTCTAAGCTTTGACAACCGATTTCTTTTCCTAATTTAATAAAATATTTTTAAACGTTAATTTTTTCACCAGATTTTTACGTACATAGGTATGTATTTATTTATCGTATGGAGTTGCATTGCAATATATATTAATAAGTATAGTAACAACTAGTAAACAATATAAATTATAAAACAATAAGGCAAAATAGTATGGTATAATAAAAAAAAATCGAATATTTAAGTTTTCCAGCCATTGTATTCCATTAGGTGTGCGGTTGTTAATGTCTTCTTCTGAGTCCGCGAATGCTCCCTTTGAGCATTTGGATATTATATGGCGTATTGACTATCTAGTACATAGGTTCCCAACTTTTTTGGCCCACCGCCCCTTTTTCGAAAAAAGTTACACACCGCCCCCTTTTCATAAAAAAACACACCGACTCCCGTTCTTGAAATCAGTAATGTAACCCATAGTTTTCCAACTTTTTTGGGTCATAGTCCATTATTTCAAACAGTGATTCGATGGCGCCCCTCTTAGGTGAAGTATATTATATTATATATTGAAAAACGAGGACAGATTTTTAAAATTACTTTATTAAAAGATATTAACAATATTGGGGTATAGCTCAAAGTTTGATTAACAAATGCATATTATTAAAAAAATTACTATAACATCATTAGTAAGAGGGCTGAGCTTGGTGTAATGACACTAATTTTTCGATGTTTGGTGCCATATTTGTCATCAGCAATCTTAATCGCCGCGTTCCACTATTACAATCTGTTTCTTTTCTTTGTTAGTAAATAGTTGACTATGCTAAATCCTCTTTCGGCTAAATATGATGATGGGAATGCAATGAAAAACTTCTTTTGTTTGTTTGTTTTATTTAACGTCGGCCTATTTCATGCAGCCTATAAAGCCCGATATAATACCGGAATTTGCCTTTGAAGCCAAAATTCTTGATATACATTTTTTAATTTCAATTTTAACTCTATATTTGTGACAATACTATCAACTCCTCCTGCAGTGTAATGTTTATGGAACCTGTCAAAACATGCATAGATTCGATATTCGGCACATGTGCTAATCTTGCCATGACCTGTGCAAACTTGTAAATATAAGCTTTGTTGATCGAGCCGGAATATACAGACACACTGGTGCTGCGTGTGGTGCACTGCGCATGCTGCAACTCGTTCATGTACTAATCAAAAAGGTAGTACAAACAAAGCTATAATGTACCAATACCTACTTTTAATACGGACGGATCTTGCTTAAAAGACATTTAGAACTATTTGTTGAAACATGCCTTCGATGATTTTTAGTATTAATCAAACTTTTCAGCGCATTCTTGCAAGTATTGCCCAGGGGGGCGGCGGTTGGTCCTCGACGCCCCCTAAATTTGCATTTGACCAAGAAAATCCCCTTAGATCTCATCAACGCCCACCGGTTGGGAACCACTGGTCTAGTGGCTCCACAGTCGCATTTTGAGCTGTCTATGAGATCGACGATATATATAACCACTAGTTTACATTTTGTCATGTAATGGTCGAGGTAAACTATTATTACTCAAATTTATTAGTGTCTTACAATCTTGTATGTTTATACAGATATTGTCAAAATGTATGTATTACAGGGTGGATTAGCTAAGTTGTTGTTGCTAAGTGGTTGACGCAATCCAACATACATACAGCATGGCAACCAAAATCACTTTTATGAATTAATGATGCCGATTAATGTTGCCTACTTATGACAATATTAAGTCGAGCTGTCCATGTAGTTAAATTCACTTAAAAGTAAGATGTTTTCAAATAACGAGAAAACATATTTCTTGCTTATTTTTGGTTAGTGCCGCGGATATGCGGCTGCAGCCCGTAATTTACATATCAGGCGCTATCCAATGAGAAGACCACCACCTGAAAAAATATTTAGATGTTTTGAAACTCATTTAAGAAACGAAGGTACATTTATTAATTCTAGAAGATGTAGATCCAGAACGATTACGGACATGGAAAATGAACTAGCAGTGTTAGAGGCAGTGAATGGGAATTCCCATCTAAGTTAAAGAGATTTAAGCACAAATGTGGGTATTAGTAGAACTACAATTCGAAAAATTCTGTAATCAAATGTACTTCATCGCTACTACGTTGTTGACCACCTGAGAAGATTGCAATTTTGTAGTTTCTTTGTGAATCAACCCTTTTGGATCTGCCTTTTTTAAAGTGTATTGTTTGTTGATGTCGCAAAATTCCCTAACAATGGTGAGGTAAAAAGCGCGAAGCTAGCACTATTATGTTCAAACGTTCAACGTGTAATGAATATTGACTAGTAGCAACTGTACCTAGAGCCATCTGTCGTGAAATTTCACGGCTATTTCGCCGTTCGCCGCTATTCTCCTTACACCCGAAAACGCCAGATGGCTCTAAATTCTGAAAGCTTCTAGTAACGTTGTACCTAACCAGTGTTGCCATTTCTACGGCAACTGCTGTGTTCTACGGCATTTTGGATAAAAATATTAAAAATTCTACGACCTACGGCAGCAAATTCATTACCGTGGCGGAATCTATTTTCCATATTTGCCATAGTTTTTCACGTGCTACCAGCCAATGCCAAAAATTACTAATGAAAAAAAAAAACGTGAACATAGATAACATGCTTATGTATCCCAACGTTACCTGCCTGACAGCAAAATAAATTTTAGTAATAAGTACAAATCTCGTACAAATGATATTCTCTCTTTCCATTCAGATTTTGCATATTTGTAAAGCTTTGAAAGACAAAAATGAAGATGTCTTTGTCGCAAGTATCAAAGATTTATTTGGTTAAGGAATGTTGATTTTTTTGTTTGATTTTTATTTATTACAATTATTATTTTATAATATTAAACATGTTTTATTTCATTTCCTTGCTACGGCAACCGAAGGGCTGATTTTCCTTACAAACACAGCAATTTCGCTTACCGAACACGGTAATCGAAAATTCACCGCTGGTAACACTGTACCTAACGCTACTAGAAGCTTTCAGAATCCGTAATACACGAGATAGTTCCAGACCTTTTTAGCCACTTACATTATAAAAGGCACGGCCGGGGCGTCAGTTTATCAATGTACCTATATTCAGTTGCGTCGAGTATTGAGTTCTTAATAAATAAACCGTTGTACAAGTTGCTGAGAAGTGTAGTAGTAGCACTATAAATAAACTCTGAATGTGAATTGTGATTCCAATTCGCCTTTTCCTTTCGGAGCCAACAGTGGTAGTAATGAATATTAATAGTGTTGAGTTTTGATAAATAATTAGTTACGTACCTACTACTTACATACTGTGGTCGTAGTGGAGATTTATTGTCAGCATCAAATAGATATCCGGAAATCTTTCAAAAAGGTAAGTTAAGTTACATTATCTACTGTACTCATAACATTTTTCTGGGGGTAACAAATTAAGTTATTTGTAAATGGGACTTTTCTCTGTTTTCAAACAGAGAATGCTCGCTCCAAAAGTGCATACGAATTTTTGATTCAGTTAATGGGTACCTACCTAGGTGATCTATTTTACATCTAGGAGAATGTGAATGTACACAGTAACATAGGTAATTGATACGTGGGGCGTCGTTTCATCTCATGACTCATCTTTCTGATAAACTACCTTAACTCTATTTTCATTCTATGCCTAAATAAACTGGAAGTAAATTTTGTGTGTATTTTTTTAGGGCTGCTCATAAGAGGAAAAAGGGTCGAGACAGTAGCAGTGGAAGCGATGATAACCAGACAAAACTAGAGTGTCACGATCTTCTAAAGGTGACACCGGAAACCATCAAATTCTTCAGGAACACCTGTGCACGTAGCTGCTCCTGTCGATTCTTCTCCATCAACAGCTGTGCAGTCAATCCCGAAATTACAATGAATGGCACCGTGGCTAGTATATTCCAAGCGACTAAAAGGTGCTCTTTGCAAGTACTATGTATTGTTCCCTCCTGACACTGGCACTGTTAGAGGAGTTGTGGGATCATTTAATCAGGCCATTCATAAAATTCAAGAGACACGAAGACTGCCGAAAGCATGTTACCACCAACCTCCACCTAAGTGCAATAGCTACTGCAAAGGCTTTTCTCGAAAATCTACCTGCAGACGTCCAACTGCAAAGTGGTCACCAAAAAACAATCGAAGAAAATAGGCAAATATTTTCATCGATTATTTCCTGTATAGTATTTTGCGGTACACATGATATGCGAATTAATAGGTTTATGTGACGAAGTTATTAGCGAGAATATAATAAGTGCTATTAAATAACGATGGCTTACGCAGTCTTAGCTGATGAAACAGGGGACACAGGTGGGAAAGAACAGCTATCAGTGGGCTTGCGGTTTTACGACGAAAGCAAAGGGAAAATCCGAGAAGAATTTGTAGGTTTTGTAGAACTAAAAGCACAAGATGCCTCGTCAATCGCGGATGCAATTGACAATTTTTTGGTTAGCTATAATCTTCCACCAGAATATTGCGTAGGATTTGGTTTCGATGGCTGCTCTACAATGTCAGGCAAAGAGGGCGGCGTACAAGCGATTTTAAGAAAGAAGAAATTTTCTCGAGCACTATGTTTTCATTGCTCAAGCCACAAACTCAATCTTGTGGTGAACGATGCAGACAAGGGAAATTAGAAATACTATTGCCACTATAAAGGTTGCAATAAACTTTTTTCAGGGAATCGACTGCTCGTAGGAGTTGCGCTCCCAATCTATCATGAATGTATGAGATGAGATGGTCGGAGAATTACAAATCAATTTGATAAATTTCTCAAAATTTTCCAGAGTTTGTGAAAGCGCTAAAAAAATTATCCATAGAGGGAAATTATGCCACATGAAAATCTTCATACCAGTTGCACTCAGCGGTTACGAAACGATTGTTCATTGGTGCCTTAATTACGATAGCAAAGGTGGGAGAACACATTACAGGAATCCTTGACGTATTTAAAAAAGGGTGTAAGGCTCAAAGGCAAAAACACAGGAGCAATCCTCCATCAGATAATGATAGTGAATACTGGCAACGTTCACTAATTATACCATATCTTGATTCGCTTACGTCATCGTTAAATATTCGATTTTCCCAAGAAAATACCCCGTTAACAAAACTACATCCGCTATACATAACCAAAACTAGTATTACAGACATATACAAGAACGCAGAATTGTTTAAAAAATTTTATGAGTTGGATGACGTCACCCAGTCACCGGAGAACTGGAGCTTTGGTACATATAATTGTGGATGAAGAAGAATTTACCTGAAGACAAATTAAGGGATACAGAAGATCTCTTTAACGAAACCAATATGTTTTTCCCATGAAAAAGCACTCTCAATTTTGACCACTACACCATACGCTACGGCGACCGTAGAACGATCTTTCAGTACGCTTCGAAGAGTGAAGACCTGGCTTAGGAGCACTATGGGAGAGGAAAGCCTGACTGGATTATGTCTGATGAGCGTGCATCGGAATATTGTAAAAAGAAACCGTGAGATGGTGGAAAGTTATAGACAAATTTGCGGGAAATCTGAGAAGATTATTATTAACATAAAAATCTAGCTCAGTTCAAGTACCTACATTGTAGGTAGTAGATACCTATTATAAAGTGGTAGTGTTAGTATGTTTAGTGATGAATAAAACACAGTTTCTCAATAATTTTGAGTTTTATATTGTAAGAAATCGTTCCTCACCCCCACCCCCCGCCCCCATCGAAGCGAATGTGAGTTTCCCCACTCTAGTTCAGATCATGGGTACGCCCTTGCAGATATTATCAATATAAAGGCGCATAATTTGAACTTTACCTCATTAATAATTGCTAAATTTACTTCAATAACTAGTAGTACTTTAGCAGTTGTTTATCTGGAAAGAAAAACTAGGTAACAAATCATTTGATTTTTCAAATTCATTTAAAAGGAACCAACTGTTCTGTAAATCGAGAACGGGTGTGTATCCTTGCGAAAGTTTGGTTAAGACCATTTTAATTGCCCATATTAGCTGATCATTATAGCAATTTAAAGTATTCCATTAAAAATCTCCGAAGGCGCTTTACACAACCACACAAAATATACTGAGAATTTAACGACAGTGTCACGCGTTGTCAAATATGTATCTTTACAAAATAGTATGTTGATTCGCACTTTAAAGTTCTGACTGAATGTTAAAAAAAAGTTCAACTTAAAGGTAACTTATAATCAGTGGCGGCTCGTGAGTTAAGAAAGAGAGTGGGCACAAGAAAAAACTTACCTATTTTTTGTACATAAAATCCATTCTCCTATTTTTCATGCTGGAAAAGACGTCTATGACTTTGTTGTCAAAATCGGGGATAGACTGGACGAACTTTTTTTCTATTGATAGGACAGCCAATGCGTTCAGTCCATCTTTTTGCACACAATTAACTTCCATCATTGAAAAAACGTCACTTTCGTCTTTGCATTCAAACGCGCGATTGCGCGAAAACAGCACTCTAAAGTCCAAATTCAAACGTTGACTGCAAATCGGGAACAATGTGTTCGGTGCCCCATTTGCCTGGTATATCGCGTATAGCGAAGATAACCGATAGGCAACCGAATCATCCTCTAAATAGGTACAAATCAGAGCGTTCCCCGGAACACAGTTTTGAGCGCGTTAGTCGCGCCTCTGGTGCGGAAGGAAAATTTGATACCATAATTAAAATAATGCACTGAATTACCTACATGCGAATTTCTTTCTGTGTTTATCTTGGTGGTTGGGTGGGCACGTGCCTTTGTGCCCTTTAGTACAAGCCGCCACTGCTTATAATATTTCAACAGTAGCAAGTAGGAGTATATGCTCCTACTGACGACTCTACTGCAGAGATAAAGGAAGAATTCTTTGAAAAACTATCCGAAGTAATTAATACACTTGGAAACAACAAGCAGGTAATTGGGAGATATAAACGGACGAGTAGGACGCAGAAAGAACGATATCGTAATAGGCCAATACGAAGAAGAACTAATCAATGATAACGGAACACACTTGATCGAATTCTGTGAACAAATTTCCCTACGAATACTAAACGGTTTCTTCCAACATAGAGATATTCATAAATATACTTGCACTCGGGACACCAGGAAGCTCCTTACAATCAATGGACGTTAGAGTAAAAAGAGGAGCAATCTGATTTTAAGATATAAAAATAGAAGAGCACCGCACATAGGAGAACAAGAAATAGTAGAAATGAATACCCAAAATACAATTTAAACAGTTTTCCAAACGAATCCACCGTTTTACTATATAAGTTAAGAGTAGCCGAAAGGATGAGAAATGAAATAGATGGATCCCCAGAGGAAATGTACAATACTTTATAAAGTTATTTACACCAATCAGCTAAAGAGGCCTTGGGAGTTAGATCGCCATTGAATATTATTTAATTAACGGTCAGATAAAGTAAAATAAGTACACTTTCAAAATATTTGTAGGTACGTTTAACAAATTAAATGAAAACATAACACTTTCTTCAATAAAAATAGGAAAGTAAAATAAATATAAATCAAAACAAAAATAGGGCGAATTCATGATAATTTCGGCGTGGTGTGCACACATCTACCAGTAAAATATACATTTAGATTCTCACGTTTCATTTTGTGCATACTTTTACTAGATCGGATGTGAAACTGTATGCATTTACTAGCCAAAGTTTACATTTGATTGGTTGTGAATATATTTACTATACGAATTAGTATGTGCATAGTATACAGAAGAGTGCCTATAACTGGTGAATGCATTTAAATGATGTTATGTTATGTTATGATATTTCGTGTTTTGCAATTTTTTCCCTGGGGTAACGCAAATCCTTTATTCCGGTCCTCGTCCAATTTTTATCCATTCCCGTTCTGTCTTTATAAAATAAAAGACGAGGAAAACAAAATAATAAATTTAACACATCAAACCCACATAACCAGTTGTTTTTTATAAGCCTCTGCAGAAAAACTGTGGGTGTAACACTCGTTCTGTTTCAATTTTTTGTGTTAAATATGCATTCGGCGTGGGCCTGCCTAATGTTTTAATTTAAAGTTTTTCTTCAATCGAAAGTCTTGAAAAGTCAGTCTTTAAAAGGTTATTAACACTATTCATTGTTTACTAGTCACAAAACTGCATTTTGGAATTGAAAACTTCGAGCACAGGAGAATCTGCTCGGCCCACTAAATGAACGTTATAATCAACAATCATAATATATGTACGGTCAGGCGATGTTTGCCGAATATAGAGAATTGTGGGGGCCGAATAGATGCCACCTTCATGCCTGAAAATTTAATCGCGCAAGGGGATCGCGAACTTTGCAGCGAAAATCGCGGAATGGATGACAATTTAAACGTTAAAACGTTAGCTATGGAAAACAAACTTTTGCGGAGTTAGTTTATTTAAATTATTATTTAAATACAGAAAAAAAAAGATTACTTTTAATATTTTAATCAGGGAGGGGGCGCACCCGTGCCTACTTATTCAAAAACCGCCACTGGTCTATACCTGATTAGTAAGTGTATCCATTTACTGAGTTGACGCTTCTACTGCAGTATAATATATACAATGCGGTCGTAAAATGTCCTCCCCACCCACTAGCTTTTGAACGACTTGATATTTCTTCACAAAATTTTGTGTGCTTTAATGGGAGGCCAAATATTACTTTTTAGTACATATTTAAATTTTATAACTTTCAAAATGGTGGCTAGGCGCCAATTTGAAATATTTTGTTGAATGCAAATGGGGATCGAGTGATACCTCATTTGAAAGGTCTCTTTGAGTAGTAGAGTATAATTATAAATTTTGGAAAAATTTTATTTATTCAAAAACAAATGACAGACTTCCAAATTATCTGTTTCTGATATTAAGCGAAATGCTAAAAAACAGAAGCAGTTTTTATTTTTACTGAAGCCAATCGAAACTTTCACCAAGCCGAGAGAATATTTAACGAACGTTTTCCCGACCGTCCTATTTCGAGGACGTAGTTAATAGAACTTGTGCAAAAATTTATTAACACTGGAAGTGTGCAAAACAGGAAAAACCCTGGACGACCCGCAATTTCAGAAGACAAACAAATTCAAATAGTCGGTGAAATGGTAGTACATTCTCAGCAATTAACTTCACATGTAGCTGCGATATGTGATGTGTCGGGGACCACTGTCAAAATGATTTTAAAACGGTATAAGTTGCATCCATACAAAATGGAGATTTTACACCAGTTGATTGAAGATGATCTGGATAGACGCATTGAATTTTGTGAGGTCATGACCCAAACCATTGTAAGAAACCCACCTTATCTTTGCAATATCTGTTTTAGTAACTAATGCAAATTTTTTTTAAATGGGTTTGTTAACAGACGGGATGTAAGATATTGGTGCGATTAAAATCCCCACGTTTTCCGGGAAAATCACACCCAATCTCAGCAAAAATTGAATGTGTGGATAGGAATACTTGACGACCATATCGTAGGTCACTTATTTACCGACAGAAACCTTACTGGGGAATTGTACTTCAACATGCTGGAAAACCTCATCCATCCGTTAATAGCTGAGATTGCTGAAAATAATCCAAACGAATTTGACATGGATATCATATTCCAGCAAAATGGCGCTCCTCCGCATTTTAGCAGACAAGTTCGCAAATATCTCGATGCAACGTATCCTCGACGATGGATTGGTCGTCGTCCAAAAGAAAGCCCTCCGGGATCCCCTGACCTGACTCCGTTGGACTTTTTTTGTGGGGGTATCTTAAATTGAAAGTTTTTCGAACAGAACCCGATTCCCTTTTGGATTTACGACGTAAAATAACAGAGGCTTGTGCAAATATCGGAGTTGAATCTTTCCAGAAAGTACGGGAAGAGATATTAAGTAAGTTTTTCTACAGCTAAGAAGTTCACACACTTTGAACATTTATTAAAATATTATTATTATTCAGTTTTTGATGTATAAAATAAGTTTTGTTGTATTTTAGAGTCTTCTTCTTCTTCTTCATTATTCAATGGTGAACATTATGAAAGCATACCCTTTTTGCTTTAATTTTTAGTTTTTTCCACAAACTTGATATTTTAAAACACCTTTCATTTTTTCTGGAGGAATATTTTTTTATGAAACTCAAGGATCAGACGCCGAATTAAAATACCTTTTAAAAGACTTTCGCCACTCGACTCCATTGCCATTTAAAAAAAATAGTTGAAGATGGCACCTAGCCGCCATTTTGAAAGTTATAAAATTTAAATATGGGCTAAAAAGTAGTATTTAGCCTTCCATTAAAGGACACAAAATTTAGTGAAGAAATATCAAGTCGTTCAAAAGCTAGTAGGGGGGGGGGGGGAGCACATTTTATGACCGCACTGTATGAGGAAAATAAGGAATTATCATAAAATACATTTTGTAACTGGGACATCCGTTCTTAAATATTTACTATTTTTAATTGAAAATATTAATGCATAAATTACATAATTATAATGCACTCTATTTTTAGAAATAAGAAAGGTATATAGTAATGTATACACGTATAAATTAGAATTTAAAATTTAGTGGCATTAAATTTAAGGAAGGCTATTTTCTTTCAGGCGTGTAGGTATGTCAGTGATTTATGACGCATGTCTACTTTGAAAGTGCAAATTTTATGCATTTTCTTTATTGCATACTATACAATGAGTAAACAATTCAAATGTACAGATGTAAATAACTGCAGAAACGCCTTAACACGTCAGTAGCTCGAGCTGTATTCCAAAGAGTGGTCTTTCTAATTCCGTGGCTGTTTCTTTGGAACGTTTTGTGTTATTTAACGCAAAGTAAGTCCTTCATATTTTGCTGTTTTCATATTAAAAGTTTCTTAGCCCATGGCGACGTTTTTAATTGCAATTTTACATTTCTTATTTATGTTGGAAGTTTGAATTTAGGTTCAAAACATGATTTCTAGAAATGTTCTTACCCATAGTATGGGAAAAACCATGAATTTAGATTTTATACTTTGTTTGAATATTACTCTAAGTCTATAGGAATTAATTTACAAGTACGCAATTTCATGTCATTTCATGCCGACAGTCAGTGGCGAATAGTAATAAAAATGTACAGTTTTAAGGAAAGAAGAAAACTAATTTACATTTCCATAAATAATATTTATTACCGGAGTGTGACATCATGTTATAAGTTTGTTATTAAATTAACACTTTTACGTTACCAATACCTGATCATATTTGCTTTAAATGCACGTAATCTACCCGAACGTGTAGTTTTATGCACGTTTGAATTTTCAAATTCCAAACATGAACTCATTTCATAATTTGTAGATTAGTATGGCGCTGGCATCAAAATTTACTTCTGTTTGATCATAAAAATTTACTAAAATATTACCATATGGTAAATTATTACGATGTATGTTGTACTTAAATTGTATTTTTTTGTAAGCGGAATTTACGTCTTTGCTCGTTATTACGATAAAATATTATTTATTGCATTACTTGCGTACTTGATTCACAAAATACGACGTTTACTAAAGTTATAGTGAAATAAATGATTAAAATTTAATTACTATTAAGTCAATATTTTTATTAAAACGTTTAACTTTTAACGTGGAAATAATAAATTGTATTTACATATATCGTGCAACGATAGGTAAAACCCACAAACATTGGTAAGTTTATTTTTATAAATGTTACAATTTAAATGTTGCGTTTAGATTGTAAAATATCCTCCAGGAAATGAAAATAACATTTATAAATTTATAAACATTCGTTTTCCTTAGGCTACATAGTATACATTAATATGAATTTGACAAGAAACAGTTAACATAATATAAATTTGTATTACGTATGATTTTGTACTAAAACCAGGTGAATTAAGGATTCATGATACATTTACATCTTTTAAATTTAATTGAAACTTTACTAGTACTAATGATCTACATGGTTTAAATGGTTGCGTGTTTTCACGTAAACAATACAGTTTATTATATTTACTACAAATTATTATAATAACTTTCCAACACATAAAGCCTTTTGCACAGTTGCAAGAGAACCTCGTAACGCAACAGCGTAGCGTGTCAGTGTGTACAGTAACGTGTAACATGCTCGTGACCAAGTACGTGGAAGGCCCTCGGCGCGCTGAGTTCTAGAGTTGGACAGTATATTTCACAAAAAATTAAAGAAGATTTACGAAACGATGTTACACTACGAAGTTCGACGTAATTGGATTTTTGACCTGCAACGATACGCCGTTACGTTACGGAGACTTATTGCAGAATGCAATATACGATGTTTTACAAATTGTCGGGTTGTCAACAAATATTAAAAAATGTATAGGACTATGTTAGCGATCGATGTTCGGAGCCGGTTGCGATAATTTGAAAAGTGGGAAAGAGGGCTTTATTTACCCTGTATTAATTTCCGTCGTTATGGAAATAAATATTAGGTAGTACTTTGAGTTGCCTACATTTAGGCGCTTCTTAAAGAATCTTTGAGAAGCTCTATCCCTGAAAGGAAACACTTTTGGCCATACATTTATTAACAAAAAATGTTGATTTCATGTATACTTTAAGCCCTAGAAGTTTGTCCCTGCAATTCATTAACACCCTGTATAAGAAAAGACTAACGTTTTCGGCTGCATAGCCAAACCTTATCGAAAATTAGTTGTTCATCTGTATAACATGTAGATATTTGGTGATTTTCGTATTGATTTTCATTTTCACTACCTACATATTTAACAGAAGAAATTTATTTAAATTAAAATTAGAAATAATTACAGAATATCATCATGTTGTGGTTCGTAATTTTCTTAATAATGTGGTGGATTTTTCTAGAATACGAAATATACAGGGATTTGTGTTTTTGCTATTTTTTATTTCCATATACAGGGTCCCAGAACCAAGGGGCCATACGGCCATAGCAGATTCTTGGTGTACAAATATTACGATTTGTCTAATAAACCATAATTCAAATGTTAATAATAACCAAGATACAGGGTGTGAAAGTTAAATTTTTATTTTTGATTTTTTCAAATAATTTTGAAGAAATGTAAATATTTCAAAAAATTTTGGAAGTTAGGGGTTTTCTAAAGCGAGGAATTCAAGTTTTAACAGTTTTTCAGTTATGTAGTAGAAGGCGCCACCTACGACACTGTTCTTTAAAATATCATAACTTTTTGTGGTTCAGAGTATGATCTTTTTTCGTAAAGACATTGATTTTTTCAACCTTCCTATGTAAAAATGATATACTTTATTAATCTCGCTACGAGTACCCGTTTTCAAGTTATTTGGGTTTAAAAGTTTCACTGCATTGCAATATTATGGGTATACAATTTGTACTTAGTCAACAAAGGTGGCTGTGGCTATTCTACGGTACGCGTCGTGATAATTGTTGTGTCAGTTTTAACTCGTTATTTTTTATGTAACTTTTTTAAGTTGAATTTTTTTAAGTAGTTAAATTGTGAAGGTTTAATTTTATGTTTTGTGCAAATATTACCTTCTTAAAAATGGGGGCGCCACCCCATTTTCCGCGTGCTGTTCGAGACCACTTACATGAACGTTTTCCACATCTATGAATTGGTCGTGTCAGTGAGTTACCTTGGCCACCTCTTAGCCCGGATCTTAACCCGTTGGACTTTTTATCGCGGGGCGATATGAAATCAATTGTCTACAATGATGAAACAAATAGTCGGAAAGAACTCTAACAGATAATTCAAAAAGCCGCAAATGTTATCAGAAATAGAAACAATGTTTTTTTTTAATGTAAGACACTATCTTAGAAAAGCATTAAGAAAATGTGTAGAAGCATAGGGTAATAAACACATTTGCCTATGGTAGAAGTTAAGGCGGTCACTTCCAGCACTTACTCAAATAAAAATTCTTAATTATTTAGTTTAGTTAGTTATTAGACTAAAATGTGTTTGTAAAAAAAAAGTGGCTATTCATTCCTAATTTTGTAAACAATAGCAAACAATTTTAATCCAAAGGCAACAAATAAATAAAACTAAAAGGGTTACTCCTAGCGACATCAATAAAGTATATCATCAAAAATCGATATCTGTATGAAAAAAATCATACCTTGAAGCACAAAAAAGTTACGATGTTTTAAAGAGAGAACAGTGTCGTAGGTGGCGCCCTCTACTACGTAACAGAAAAACTGTTACATATTTGAATTCCTCGCGTCAAAAACGCCAACTTTCAAAATTATTTGCAACCTATTTACATTTCGTTAATAGTTATTAGAAAGAATCAAAAATAAAATTTTACTTTGACACCGTATTTCTTGGTTATTATTGATATTTGAACTATGGTTTATTAGACAAATCGAAATATTTGTACACAAAGAATCTGCTATTACCGTGTGGCCTCTTAGTTCTAGGACACCCTGTATATTTAGTTATAGGATGTTTCTTGGCTGTAGGGCCTTGAGAGGTCCAAAGAAGGGATTTTCTTCTACCTTTGCTTATTGTTAACATTTGAGCGGCCAGTTTTATGTAATTTGTGATGTCAGATTTATAGCCAGAATCTATAAAATTAAAAATAGTTATCACCACCTTCAGTGGTGCCTTCAACACGTTGTGGTTACATTGTTTAATTTACACATGTCACAGACACTTCTAATTTTCGATCAATAGTATGAAACCAGTTGATAGGCGCCGTTATGTAAAACAGAATCAACCACAGGATTGTATTTGTAATAAATTTATTGCAGAAACAAATTTAAAAAATCTAGAATGCAGTTTTGTGAAAGGGTCTAATAGGATTGGTCCAAGTCAATAATTTAGCAAAATGGTTCTAAAAGAGTTGCGCTTTGAAAATTAACATTGTATTGTTTTTCGGTTTCTTTAATGTGTAATCTAATTTAATAATTTCACAATTATGCTTTTTATTAGAATGCAAAAAGCATTTACGGTTTAGTCATGGCAAGAAAGTTGTTGGGGTGGATGGCAGTATTTAGTGAAGTTATTACATTTTTACATCTTAATCTTTTGACATTTTGTATTGTGAAGTTAGGCACGCGAATGCATATCGATGAACTTCCAACATGTTTTTAAATGCATGGCCTGCTCTAATTAATTTTTTTTTTGATCGCTCTATAAAACAGCCATTACCGGCGCCGGTAGCTCGGATAGGTTGGCCGTATGCCTTTCACGCAGCTGTCCTGGGTTCGAATCCGGAAGCCGAGGTCGGTGGTTTTTTTCTGAGCGATAAAAAACGCTAAAACGGCCCTTCTTCTCGGATAGGAAGTACAATCGTAGGCCCCGTGTCCAAGTGTTGTTGGGCACGTCAAAAGAACCCTGAACCAGGCTAAATTTCCAGGTGTGGTAGGATCGCTCCCTAGCGTCGTTGGTTAACCATAGTAGCAGAAATAGGCCGACGTTAAATAAAACAAACAAACAAACAAAACAGCCATTAATAAAATTTTTATGCCAACAACAACTTAGAACGTGTACGGTGTTTACTTTGTATCTGATATTTTGTCTTACAAAGTGATATTTCAGCGAGCTATTTATGAACGCCTAATTTTGTTTTTACTTTTAAACATAGTAACAACTACAAAATGGAATCTGCGTACTTTTTTATAAAAAGAAATGCAGTTTCTATAATAATGTAGAAATTTTTTTAAAGTTTTATCTAAAATATTCTTAATTTTCTTTTCTCGAATGGTACTTCTTGTGGATTGAGTGCTTTTTATATAACAGCGTCCGGTTGCAACATGCACTTGCGCCAACAATACTGACCTAAAAAGTCTATTTTCTTTTTAATTATTAATGTAGCCGTTAGATGTCCTTGTTTGAATTTTGTAACAAATGTACTATTTTGTTATAATTGTATTACATCAAAGTAAATGCAGAATAGATTGTATTGCCCAAAAGCATATCATTATTTATATAAATATTTATATGCCCTATAATATTACCTAACAAGCAGCAGTCGACAATCAGCGCCATCTAGCAGGCGTAGTAATAATTAGAACATAATAATAGGTTTATTAAAATGTACTTTAGCGGATCTATTATCATTCAAGAAACTACAGACTACAGTACAGATGTTTTAATGGGTTTCAGGTGTAGTATATGCAATACGCAATGCAATTCTCAATTTAGCCTTTTTTATATTGTGCGATCGATTGCACAATCAACGTGTACATCTTTGATTAATTTATAATTTGCAATAGCACCATCACTATAATTGCTAACTGTGTAAGCCACGTGGGTTTTGTTCTAAAGGAGATCCTGATTAAATTTTTTTGTTGGCACAGAAGTTTTATTTTTTTCGTCATTTTTAATTTGTATACACGATACTTTAGTAGGTATGGTGCATTTCAATACATCTAGGTTCGAAATTCATGATGAAAAACCTAAAAATTTAATGCTGCTACCCACTACACACAATTTCCCAATTCGGTTTTGGCTTTGGAGTCTACATGTCTAAATCTTCTCTGGTATTTCTGTCATACGAATTTGAGGTTCACCTGTTTGTACTTCAATGCTGAGGTGCTCAGTAATGGGACTGCCTTATGGTCCCTCTACTATGATACAGAAAATAGAATGCAAAAATCATATTCTAAGAAACGACCTACATAAATTAAGGGATATTTCCAAAAAACCGTTTCAAAATACCATATTAAAAACTGCAGTTTCCAACAATCTTCTCAGATTCAGAAGCGCAATTACTAAAGCTATTGAATACAGAAAGAATGAAGACGTCTCGGTACCAGAAAAAATTAAACAACTGGAATTAGACATAGTGGCTGTAGGGAACGAGGGTATTTTGGAACGGTCCGAAAGATAATGAATTAAATTTGATTCCTGAATTTCAGCGAAGTGGTTTATTGGAGCACATTTTAGCAGCCACGCGGCGGGTGGCTAGCCACCATATGATATAACAAACCAATCAGTTGAACAATATAACTCGCAAGTAGCAAAACCGGTAGGTGGGAAAAGAGTTAATTTTGCCATTCGATGTGATGCTGCAGTAATTGCTCATAACAACTTAGGGAACCTACATGGAATAGTGCAAGCTGTGTCAATTTTAGAAATAATAAGTCCTTTTAGCGCTAGAATGTTTTCACCAGCGAAGGAAGTGTTAAACAAAAAAATAACGTTTTGTGTTGCTGAGGATGGAAAATTAAAACTGAAAACCAATGATCGTTATATGTATCAAATCGAAGGACAACTTAATATTACTAATACAGATATGTTATTTTGTAGTATGGACTCCACTTGGAATATCTGTAGAAATTATAACAAACAACGACATGTGGTTAAATCATATGTTACCCAAACTAAAACATTTTTATTTTTCATCTCTTCTTCCAGAACTAATAAATCCCCGACTTTCGAGCAATTTGCCCCTTCGAGAAATATATTTAAAAAATGAGGAAACTTGTTCGCCTAAACCTATAACATAAAGCATAATTAATATGGTATTAAAAATATATTCTATGTCCATACTACAACAAACAGTCTCTACCTTTGCTTTGATAATGATAAGTACCTCGGCGACCACACATGTACATTTCTGTGGAACCTCCGGAAAAAAAACCCTCGTAGAATTTAATTGTAAAAACAGAACAAAACTTTGCCGCCCACATTTGGATTTCATGAACATTATTTTACTTAACAAAATATAAAATACACAAGAATTTTGGTATATTAATACACAAGAAAATTTGTATAACGCGAACTTCGCAAAGTCCATTCTGGTAATTTAATATCTGGTGTTCTTCTTCTTCTTCGGGCGCTTTATCTCTTACGAGATGGGATTATGGGATTAACCTGTCATCCGTAGTTGACGAGGATTAATATATTTCGATAATTTTGTTCGTGTAAGAGGTGTTGCCTAAGTTTTCATCAAATTTTTGAATATTTTAGGTCTAATTCTCAGTAGTAATAATCAAATTAGAAGGACGCTAAACAAGTTGACGATTTGATTAATCAAATTTTACTATCTGAATAACACACATAATAGTTCACCATGCCAAAGAGCCGGATTTTCAAAAACACAACTAGTTTGTCAATTATAGGCTAAAACGTCTCTTTTATAAAAGAGCCTCCATATGTTTATTATAAAAAATTTTAAAATTTTATTTCTTTACCCTGGACAAGAAAGCATTGTATAATCAATTTATGAAGTGAGAATTCTTCTAGCTTTCGCCGTTTAGCAGTAATTTGGTTTTTAAAATGTGATTTTTGCCATCAAATATTTCTTGCTAAAGACCAGCTGTTAATACCTACATATCCATGCGTAGTGTTGTAACAGGCACTTGTTTTTTAATACCTAGGTACAGGTACATTTCTTAGAACATTATCTAGGTACAGGCACAGGTGCTTTATAAACGTACCTGGTATATATCAAGTATTTTTTATGAAAATTTTTATTTCGCAATACGTAATTTTTGTTCTGACATCATAAAATCATAAAAATTATACATTTTGTCAAACGGATCAGCTAAAAAACGGTAGAAAATATGATTCTCAAAAATACGAAAATAATTTAAGGCAAGTAGGTACAAAGAAAGTACGTAGGTACAAGTATCTAGGTAATTTTATCTAGGTTCATTTCAACACTGTCCATAAGTGCGAAACGTTCGTCTTCAAATCATTGTACACTGCACTATTTGTAAATTTGCAATCGGTATAACAAAATATTATCAAACAATTGTACTAGGAATCTTGTTAATCGGATATTAAAAAAACTATATAATTATATTTTCTTTGGTATGATGCATGTTTTTATGCAGATGTATCCGCATTATTTGAAGAAAATCGGTTCAGCATGGTTTCAGGAGTATCAAACCTTCAGTTTTTTCACTCCATATACAATTATAATTTTAACATAGGTACCTACTGTAAAATTGCTGCACTTTATTTACTATATACCAATTTAAGGTGTCTCCGCTATTTTTATTTAATTAAACAAATATGCTGTTACACTGATTGCTCAAGCGAAACTAGGATTATTATGTAAAGAATATTATAACCGAATGCCCCAATCCGATTGGCAACCATGGTGTCATAATGTGAAAACTTTAATAATATATATAAAAACTATACAGAATATTTCACCTAAAATAGCAAAGTTGCAAGTTAAAACAGTAAGCGGTGGAAAAGATATGTCATCGCATTTGTAATGGTTATTTAACGGAACGGTAAAATTTTTAAGATATCTCTTATATTTTGTAGATGGTTGAAGATGGAACTTGGATTGTATTAATTTGAACACCATGTAGATCAGACTTGTAGTATATTTTGCTCTATTCTTATTTTCTTTCAAGAACTTAGCGATAATACTAATATTTCTTCATTTAGGGATGTTGGCGACAAAATCCATTGTGAGGGTGCTACCTCAGCTGCGTCAAGTGCATTCTGGATCTGGATCGGTCATTGCTGGACCACCAACTAACCGAATTTCTACAGGAGAGAAAGCCTGCCATGCCATTTTCATGAGTGTCGCCTGTTTAGCCCTACCGGCCTATATCTTGGTCAATATTCGCAAATACAGAGGTGTTGAATAAACACTATGACTGCCAAGTTTAGCAAACGAGTAGTCAATCTAATAACCCATTATGAATGAATCACTTGTTTAGTTTAAAAATTAATTGAAATGTTTTAATTTGGTTTTTATACATTATGTTATTATTAAAATGGAAGGAAGTTAGTTATTTGATTACAGTCTATTTTGAACATTGTTATAACCTTCAGTCAACATAATGAATTTATAATATATAGTTTCGAATAAAGAAATTATTCTAATAAACATAAACAGCAGTAAATGTGTTATTTATTTACAGTAGTTTGCAGTGTTGTGAAAGGTACTTTTAAAACATATATTGCAACACTAAGTGCACCTACTTAATTGAATCTGTAAGTAAGTTACTACTCAATTTTTAAAGTATCTTGCTGGCCAATAGCATACATACATAGTATCTGAAATAGTTGTTTAGCTACTTTTTACATAAATTAAATTCAAGCATCAAATTTACCGTGACATTTCTATTATAAGATTGCCAATCGAGTAAACCTATTTCTTCATTATCATTCGATTTGGTACTTATGATAAGAACGATTTGCTGCTTTAACAATGTGCAGCACTCTAAAAGTAGTGAACAAATAAGATATTCGAAGATATCATTGACGGATGTATAGGATTAAATGTATTATTAGGTTCTTCAGGCTTCCCCTTACTTTTGTAATTCATGGTCATAATTATTGGAAAGTTTCTAAGTTTAATGATGTATGTAACGGCAATCTTTACGTCTTTATTAAGTTATACGTTGTCATGAGAAATTTTTAAAGACAAAACTATATTTTGGATAGTTTAATAAGTTCAGTCAAATTTATGCAGGGTAATACTTATTTATTATTTACAGTTCTAATTGTTTCCTGCACCAGAAAATAAAAATAATAAAATTTAATTATGTGTATAAATCTGACATCACAAAGCATATGTAATTAAGATTAAAACGTTGTATAAGCTAAAATCAATGAGATGCGTGGTCTTTCGAGTACCCTCTCGGTTTTATAGGGCAGTTAATTTAATATTATTACTTACAATAACCAACTAAATATACTTTAGTAGACCAAACTAATTTATCACAGAAACTTCACTGAGGCAGTGAGGTGAGGTGTTGTTTCCTACAGTTATTGATTGGAGGATGGAAAAATTCAACACACAACAACAATATAGATTGGAAATTCGGGCAAAACTTGGATAAATAAGAACATACAGATTATATATGGGTACATAATGTATAAAGCAGTCATAGGAGTCAAACAGGATATACAATTTCAAAAATTATATACATACACCGTGTCCGAAAAGTATGGTTGCATTTAATATACATTTTATGAAAAAATGTTTCAAATAAAACTTGTTTTGTATTTAGTTTTCTATAATAGGGCAATATTCAAATATAATTTTTTTGGAAAACAAAAGCGCAACGCCTAACATGTAATGTTTTTTAAATAGCAAGGTACGGGTACCCCTATATTATACTCATTTAATAGAGATTTTTTTCTCTTTTCAATGATATAAGACTTTAATGTCTTTAGGTAGGTACTTAAGTACGTTTTGAGGAAAACGTATAAATGTACTTACATATTTATTTAAACTATCGATATTAATCGAGATACCTGTAACCGCTTTTATTTATGGAAACTATTGCATTTCTACAACAAATGTCAATGTGATACGTGAACTCGTGTGAAGTGCCAAATTAACTGTTAATTAACGTTAATCTCGATTTACGTTAGTACACACTTTTGGAATAAACTTGGAATGGTTCGTTTAACTGACAAACATCGTATTGAAATTTTAATGATATTGGGATATGGGGACAGACGAAGACAACAGGAAGAAGTTTGCAATTTATTTAACAATTTGTACCCTGAACATCATATCTCTTAGTCTACTGTTAGTAAAATTGCGCGAAAATTTGAAGTAACTGGTTCTGTTTTAAGGATTTGCCAACAACGGGTACACCTAGAGCTGTCAATAATGAAGAACGTGAAAATATAATGCTGAGTGTCGTGGAAAATCTACATGCTTCTGTTCGACAAATTGCTCGAGACCATGAATTAAAGAAGTCTTCTGTTCACCAGATACTAAAAAAAAAGAGGTATCCGTACAAATGCTGTATCGTTCAAGAATTGTTTGAAGACGAATTGGATCGAAGGTTGGAGTTTTGTGAAGAAATAACGGGTCGACTTGAATCAGTTGAAAATTTTCATAACAATATCGTCTTTACTGATAAGGCAACCTTTTGTTTGAATGGGGCAATCAACAAGCAAAATACACGTGACTGGTTAGTGGTCCTCACAAAATCCTAGCTGGTACGGGGAAGGACACATTCAGTACCGGCAGACAATAAATGTTTGGGAAGGGATGATTGGAAATCGAATTTTGGGACCGTTTTTTTTTTTACTTACTGCACTTTCTTTGACAGCAGACTTTTATTTAGATTTTTTGAGATTTGAATTAATTCCCGTCTTGGCTGTTTTATATTCCAATGAAGCAGATCCTGATATACCACATAACAGAATATGGTTCCAACAGGATGAGCTCCTCATTTCGCAATTAATGTCTGCCAATTTCTCAATGACGCTCTTGCTAATCGATGGATAGGCAGAAGAGGTGTAATAGAATGGCCCGCTCGCTCGTCGGATTTAAATCCACTAGACCTTTTTCTTTGGGGCTACCTTAAAGATAGAGTTTATATAAATAAGCCGGAGGACCTTGAGAGCTTAAAAGATCGTATTCGAATAGAGATGAGGGCTATCACACCAGAAATAACAGCAAATGCTATTAGCGGATTTGAAAGCCAAGTATATCATTGCCAAACTGTGAACGGTGCACAGTTTGAACATCTGCTGTAGTTTAATACTGTAATGTGCTAATAAATAAAATAAACCTAATAGTAGGTACATAATTTCGATTTTTTTTTTCACAATTTTTTAAGTATGAACGTAAAGTGTTTATATCATTGAAGAGAAAAAAAATCTCTATTAAATCAGTATAATATAGGGGTACCTTGCGCTTTTGTTTTCCAAAAAAATGATATTTAAATAATGCCCTATTATAGAAAACTTAATATAAAAAGTTTTATTTGAAAAATTTTTTCATAAAATGTTTATTTAATGCACTATATAACATATTCCATACTTTTCGGACACGGTGTATATATATATATATATATATATATATATATGGGATGCCACAGAGGCGTCTAAAAAAGAATTTATAAAGCACAAAACGCCTTCAACATGTTCTTCATCTTCAATGCTAACGTAATAAGCATCGTTTTATATGGCGCTGAGACGTAAGGTTTGGTTAAACAGCAAACAAAAAACTGTAAATTGATAAATAAGTCTTCAAGAACTATCTTCAAAATAAACTGGTCTGACCAAATTATAAAAACAAACTTATTGGAAATCGATGGACAAGGTCTGACAGAAGAGTAAATAGACAATAATGGAAATGATACACGCTAAGGTAAACGAATGTTGACATTATTGTCCAGAAAGCAATAGAGTATAACACCAAAGGTAAAAGAAAATAGGTGACACCATCCATAAGAGGAAATTAGTGCACAATATATTTCTTATAGTGAATTGCAGGTTGAGAGTACAGTACGGGCTCTTGTGGAATACAGTATTGCCATGTTTACCCAGAAAATTGTTTTTAATTAAACGTGGAGCCGTCAAACAAAATAAATTCTTATTTTGTACAGTACACAACTCATCAGCTAATACATCACTCAAGAAAGTCTTACCTGTTACCTTTTTGTCAGCGATTCTCAAACTGCTTTTTAGTTACAAAACGCTGAACGCATGCATTTTTATTAATAAGTGATATTTGTTGTGGATAGCATAGAATTAAAAATAAATATGAACAACATACACTAAGTTTGTAAACATGACAATTGTGAATACTTATTTATTGTTTTGTTTTTATTATTCACTGTCACCATTGTCCATTCCACTATTACCATTGCCTACTTCATTATTAGGTAGATAATATTATCATCACTATCTGCAGTATTTATGTTTATACGAAATAGTTACCTAATTGCTTATTGATGCATATTCCATTACCATTGAATAGGTTTTAGAAGCTATAGCAGTATTAAAAGTACCTACCTACTCATCTACTCATCAGCGGTTTTGATAAGCAAAAACTTAATGTTAGTATTAAATGTGACCGTGAGAATATCACATTATTTAAAAACTGAAATCAGTAATGCAACAATATCCAAGTTTTGTGGAGAACTTTCGGTTTTTTTATTTTATTTATTATTTAATTAATTGACTGTCACCGGAAATATGGGAGAACCAAGTCCCATAAGGTTGGCATTGTCGTATCTTGCCTGTACTCTTTGAACTCTATGGTCTGTATAGAGCTCAATGCCTGTACTGTACTCTCAACCTGGAAATCACTACGCTAAACTATTGTAGCGTGCCAGCTATGCATCTGCTACGTTGCGTATGTCTAAACTCTAGAACTAATTTGATGGGAAGAAAAATGGTGGGATCATGTGAGATGTGATTTCGTATCAATTGAAGAACCAAAAGTAAAAATTACTATTATATATCGCAATGTAGTTATTATAGTATTGGAATTTCAATAAAACATACTCCTTAAGATAAAAATTATTGCGGAACTTGGGAAATAGATACAAGAACTGAGAGTCATCACAACAAGAATATTGGTATGCTCTAAACATTCTGCAAAAGACAATTATTGCTTATTTCGCAGGTAAATCTTTCGCACTGTATTTTATTTTCTGGTCTGAGGGTTTATTTTTTGTAATTGATCATTTATTTTTGTCAGTTGCAAACACAACTCGACAATAGAATCTTCTTTTCTGCCACTTAATTAACTCAGATGGTCGGTGTTTAGCACATATTTTCCTTATTTTAGCGGTCGAATGACTACATCAATGTACCGAAAACTTTCATTTAAACTTACCGACATTTTTAACAGCAACATAACATTCGCCTCATATAAACACACATCCGCTGATTAACTTTATTCCGTTTACGCCTGCTATTTGTAAACTTAATTGCGCCATCTACATTAGCTGACGTTTCCCAATTAGTTCAAAATAAAGAAAGGTGAAAGGAATTTGGCAATTTTATCAACCAAGAAGACCTGTTTGATTTGTAAGACGAAGTCTCATCCTGCTGGGCATTTTTGAACTTCAAGTGATCTCCGCATAGCACTATTTAAAACGCAAAAAATGAGCGGGAATATTTAAATAACTTGGATGAATTTGTCAGGAAAATCTTATATTCTTTAGTTATCTTTCGTATTATACGTTATACTTTTCAGAGTCATAAATAAACTACACAAGTTGCAAATTACTTTAATTTTAAATAAGTTATACATTACTTATAACTACACAAAAAGTTCCGAAAGCATTGATGCTTTTAAATATATAGAGAAATTATAGATTTCAACATTTAATTAATACGACACAGTATAATTACTTCAATATACAGCGAGATTCAATTAAAGTTGGGAAAATGGGACGTTATAAACAGAATTTATATGACCATTTTCATCTAGTAAGCAAACAAAACTTGTATACATGAGTATATATTAAGAACTAATAATACTTATCTCAAAATACCTAATTTTTTGAAATAATTTGATTAAATGGAGCAAAAAAATGTTTCTAGCTACGACGAAATGGATCTCACTGTGTATATGGCTGCACGTTATTATAGCGCTTATTTAAAACTTTTAACACATCAAGTATTATGCTATGGACCAATCAAACCCCAATCAAACCACTATTTTTATTACAGAAATACAATTAAAGCAGTTATTATTAAACGACGAGACTCAATTCTAGTTCTACAAAATTTTAATTATACTTGACATGACTTAAACATTGATTTATGATATGTTAAAGCACAAACCATACATAATTCCATTAAATCGAAATACCATATGAAATGATGAAAATATATGTAATTGTTGCTAACTGATAAAATAAGTTATAAATAGCAACAGAGCGTACGTAGTGGAAATAAATTTGAGCCTCACTAACTGAAAAGGAGAAACACCAACATGCAATATTAATACCATTTAAAAATTAAAATAATACTTGGTGTTCTAAATAGAAGTACCATCAAACATAAATTGTATCTGATCAAATATCACAGTGGCTACACTTTTTATATCTCCTTAATTTGGTTGTTATTTAACAGAGTAAAGCAGAAGATAACCGATAAATTTATTATGGTTAGCAGGGTTTGTATATCGGGCAACATTACTATTTACATTTAGTTGGCACTAGTTTTACTTGACATGTTAAAAAAATGACTAGTAATATTATGCATCAATAGACCAATAATATTAACTTTAGCATTCACTGTAACAAACATCAATGTAGTGCTACTAATATTATTATAAAACATTTGCATATTTCATCGTTTGTGTAACAGTTTAAGATGATGTTTTATATGACAACTGCATATAGAAAGAAGAATTTCATACAGTCCCATGTCTGCTTAATATATGAACAAGTGCAACATTCAATCTCACGGCAGTACAAACACACACATTCGGTGTTTGGATGAAAGAACATTAACATTTGTAGCCCCGCATTCGAGCAAGGCTTAGCAGTATTGGATGAGCGGCACAATATTGTAATTTCACTATATAAAAATACATGAGTGCAGTGTTAAATAACGGCGACATCTTAATGCAAGTTAGCATAATTCCTCTTGCTGTACTTAATATATCTACCAGTCCTTCTTTCGTGAGTTGAGTTAGAATTCGGTAAGTTTGAGAATCAAGAAGTATGAGGATTTTGTATAAATACAGTTACCTAATTATTATTATGAAACTACATCCTTAAAAATATATTATAAGCTGCTTCATTGGGATTATTTCTGTTGCAGCCTTGCAATATATACAGTATAGTTAAGTATAGCGAAGATTATACATTTACAATAATATGGACCCAATTTGTAGATTGTTCAATTTTAGGAAAGAGCTATTACAACGAACAATTTAAATGCTTAAGGAAGTGCTGCTATTACATACATTTACAATTATTTTACTTTACAGGATGGCTTACAAATTGCACGTTTCCAGATGAAAGAACAATTTCTGCATATACAAAAACAGAAAACAAATTAACTACGGAATTGAAGTCATTTGAAGTTTGTTATATATTATATTGTTAAATAATCATGACGGTTTTGTATTAATTATCTAAATTTCCAAGGAGAACGACACAATAGGTTTATTTAAGTAGTAGTTATTTACATTTTATTTTGGGAAAGAGAAATGTTTAAAATTATTAAAATATTACCTAATCATTTCTTTCCATCATATTTTAGTCTTAACTGCGTCCACAGGGTGCGACTACCACATTCATGATCAATCATTAAACTGAAATTTGAACCTCTATTTTAAATAAATTTCGAACACTAAGTACAGCAAAAGTTACTTAGTAATTTATATTGCTGTGGAATTGATGTAGATGTAATCCATTTGTAAATATTTTATTATGTAAAGTGGAATTTCACGAATAGTGACATAGCTGAAGATTTTTACCTCTAATTTCACTAGTTGGGCAAAAAATATGGGCCCCACATCATTCATTTTAGTATTATTCCAAATGCGAAAATATTTAAAGTTTTAATTTTACAAATTAAGTGGCATCTTAATAATTCCTTTTTGGAACAAATGTTGCCTTGCTTGTTCAGTTCGCGAGTGATATATTTCTGCTGCTAACATAACATGTAATTACGCCGTGTTTTTAAAGGTTATGGTGTATTATTTCTGTACTTCTTATTACTATAAAAGCGCTGGTCACACCTTGTCTACAATTTTGTAATTGACAGTCACACCACTGAGCACGGTAAGTGGGCGGAATTAACACTACCACGTAATGGAAATATGTATAAATAACTATGCATCATAAAGGTAAGTTTTTGATAGGGTTAGTATTTATAGGATATTAATATTTTGAATTGTAATTTGCAAAACTGCAGTGTCTACAAGTTATTCGACACAATGTAGTAACTACAAAATTTTGTATAATTTTCAATGCTATGTAGTAATCACCATTACTAATACTGATGGGCTAAGGTTTATGATAAAATAGTGGAACGGAAAAACACGAAGAGTATTTCATACCATATATGTGCTGGGTTTTGAATGTACTTACACACATTTGCAAACAGGAGACAAGAAAATATTTTTTGTAGGTACACCTGCAAAAATGTATTTTTGTACTTTACAGAAGTTAATCATCGAATAAATGGTCAAGTTTTATTCTACAATTACGAGTTCTTCTTTTTTATAATTCAGGGTGCTCAGTATTGTATTGATAGTTTAATCCTAAATAAATGGCAACTTAGAAGTTTCATAAAACATTTGACGGTAAAATAAACTACAGACATGGAAGCTTGTATTAATAATTTGGTTCCAATAATAGTCAGTTGACAATAAATAAACAAAAATATCTCCTTTGGAAAAATCTTGCTTTTTAAACTCTTTTATATGGTTGCCATCATCATGCACAATTCTGTAGGCTTAACATTTATAAGGTTTCTCATCATAATGTACTATCCCACATATATTCCTTATACCTAAACCAGTCAATTTTGGCTTTGAAATCCTGTAATATTTTTGGTACGTCCCAGTCACTATTTATTTTTGTTACTTTATTATCAAGCGATAGAAACTGGAATAATCAAATAAGTGCCATATATTCATTAGAACTCCCATTATTTTAGATTATTCCCTTTCAATTTTTATTTTATCCAACATTTTTGGTTCTACTTAGTATTAAAATGTGTCAATATTGTTTTATGCGCCTTTTATAATTATTTAAACAATGAACCGAAGAATCATTGTTTGTTAGTCCTAATTATTTGGATATACATAGAAGACCTACCTATTCTTATTGTTTATAATTGAATGGTGTTTTCTCTATGCTATCTACTACAGTTCAAAACTTCTAGGAAGATTTCCGATTTCACAAGATCTTTACAGGGTGATTTTTCACCTAAAGCATTGATTTAGGGACAAATTTATTCTTGAATATCAATTTCTCCATTTTTAAAACAATTTTTATTTTAGTGGTAAAATTGATATTGTACCTGGAAAGCGAAATTAAAAATTTCGTTTAGTTGCTAATGTTACAGTAATAAAAAAACTGAAAACTTTGAGTGATTTCACACTTAGATTAAAACTTGAAAAAATTTTCCATTTTTGACTATTTCATGTTCTTTGTTAAAATGGAATTAACAAAAACGTATTTGCATTGCCTTTGTTCGGTTTTTTTTGTTAACTTTTTCTTGTAAGAAGTTTTTTAGAATTGAGCAATGATTGCTTTTTGCAATACTATTTTTTTGCTAACATGAAGTTACATTATTTATTTTTAAATTATACTATAAAAGGGCTCAATGGGAATTTTAAAAAGCTACCAAATATCATACGGCAGCAGTACCATCGAACATCCTCCCCATTACTTTAATTCCTGAATGAATTCACTTTATTGGAATTGTTTTAAAGATCGCCAACTCAAAAAATAATATTCTCCTTATTGCTGTGTAACATAACAAAAACTACACAAATTATCACTACACATGGTTAAAATATTTCAAACGATTCACAACATCAAAAGCAGGGTGAAATATGAGGATAATGATAATAATAATTCAAAAGAGATAGAAATAAATTTTTTTTAAACATACATAAGTGCGAAAATAATAACACTGCGATTAAAATTATAATAGGCAACGTGACATAAATAACATAACGTGGGGCTGCATTGATACAAAAGCAGAAAATATAAACCACACATAATCTAAAATTGTCTACGGCACATTAAACAGCATATTTTCTAACATCAACTATATAAAACATATAGATATCACAATGAATAATATACCATAAGACTTTATGTAAAAGCAATAATTGATTATTTAAAGTAACAACTTTACTAAAATTTTAGATAATTAAAATGCATTCTGATTATTTACATTTAAAAATAAACTTGTTCTGACGGTTCCTTATGGCGTAATACAAAGCCATTCCGCAATCTTACCTTCATACTTATTATAGTATAAATAAAACAGCAATAAAATTTCTTAAGTGAAACATGATTACAAGAATTAGGCATTAGATTTTTTGGTCTTGCGCAAGTTGCCCTTATTGAAATTGCAAATGGCACCAAGAAGCGCAGTCCGGTCCTTGCTATCATCGGGAGGAGCGGCACTTCCGCTTCCGTTCATTAGGGGCGGCGGGGGCGGAGCTGAAGGAGGGGCTGGAGGTGGTGGGGGAGGTGATGGTACGTTGGAAGACCCTGAAAATAAACATTAATTTCCGTGTAAGATTTAACATGCAAAAAATAATATAAACAAAAGAAACAGACAAGAAAAAGCAATGTCTCAATGTATTTAGTGACAATTGAAAATTCAAAATGGAGGAAATTAAAAGCATGCGACAATAAATTGTACCCTGTTTCCTCAGCAACTTCTCAGACCTAAAGAAATGAAGAAGCAAATATGCAAATTAATATAAGAATTGTATCGATGGCAAGTATGGAACATTAATAATAAAAAATAGGATACAAATTTAAACTTATTACTGTTATGAGTGTGTATACTCAACAAACAAATGATAATTTTGACATGAAAGCATTTTCACAAATGCTGGAGGGCAACAAAAGATATACAGAATTAAACGAAAATGCAGAAGCTCGCATTTGCATACTTGTGTCAAAACAGAATATATATTTTTTTCTTTTTATAACACCTTGGGGTAATCATTAAAGTAGCAGAGTTGTACCTGCTACTCTCCCAAAGGCGTGGTGACGCTATAATAAAAGGAGATTATATTATATACGAGGGTGGGTCAATAAGTCCGTGGCTTTTTGAATTTCCCGCCTCTTAACTGAAAGGGCAACACTACTCCTGTCAACAGGCATCTGTCAGTTGACTCCTGTCAAAATTTGAACAAGCTGCGTCATTTAGTTTGTGTTTGACAGCCATTGAAAATGGAAAAAAGTGAATTTCGTGTGCTCATTAAGCATTATTTTTTGCGGAAAAAATCCATCACTCAAAGCAAGGCTAAGCTTGATAAATACTATAGGAACTCTGCACCATCAATTTCAATGGTAAAAAAGTGGTTTACTGAATTTCGTTGTGGCCGTACAAGCACGGAAGATGCCAAACATTCTGGACGCCCAGTTGAGTTCTCTACACCCGAAACAATTGAAAAAATTCACGATATGGTGTTGGCCGATCGGAGATTGAAAGTGCGAGAGATTGTGGAAGCCATAGGCATATCACATGGCTCAGTGGTTTCAATTTTGAATGATCACTTGGGTATGAGAAAGCTTTCCGCAAGATGGGTGCCGCATTTGCTCACAATCGACCACAAACGCAATCGTGTGACAACTTCGCAGGAGTGTTTGGCGTTGTTTATCTGCGATATGGACGAGTTTTTGCGCCGTTACGTAACCGTGGACGAAACGTGAATCCACCACAACACACCAGAGACCAAACAGCAGTCAAAACAGTGGGTTTCTCGGGGTGAATCGGCGCCAAAGAAGGCCAAGGTGGGTTTGTCAGCCAATAAAGTCATGGCGACCGTTTTTTGGGATGCATGCGGTATAATCCACATTGACTACCTTCAAAAGGGTAAAACAATCAATGGCGAATATTATGCCAACTTATTGGGTCGATTTAATGAGGATTTGAAAAAAAACGACCGCATTTGGCCAAGAAAAAAGTTCTTTTCCACCAGGACAATGCAAGGGTGCACACATGTGCAGTTTCCATGGCAAAAATCCGAGAATTAGGCTACGAATTGCTCCCTCATCCGCCCTATTCTCCGGATTTAGCCCCGAGTGACTGTTTCTTGTTTCCAAACGTGAAGAAATGGTTCGGTGGAAAGAGATTTGACTCCAACGATGAAATCATCTCACAAACAAATACCTATTTTTATGACCTCGACAAATCTTATTTTTTGGAAGGGATAAAAAAATTGGAGAAACGTTGGACAAAGTGTATAGAGCTCAACGGAGACTATGTTGAAAAAGAAAATGATTTTTTATCCAAAAACCTGTGTTTCATTCAAAAAGTCACGGACTAATTGACCCGTCCTCGTATGTAGTGCCGTTTGAACCCATTATAAAAGCGATTTTTTTTGTAGATATACGTTTTCTTCAATAAAGTAGATATTTTTTTGATTAATCCTCGAAATATATAACACTATTTTATTTTTGAAAAATTAAACGTTCAAAATTGTTCTTACAAAAACTTTTACGTAAAAATTATTTTAAAAATCTATTATAATAAATATTTTTATGGAAATAATAAATTTTAGATTTTCAATAGTGTTTCATATTTATTCACCATAAAATATAAACAAAGGTAGAACATTTTCTTAGGAATCATTACTAAGTTTCTCTTAGTTATTAAATATCCTAAAAAACAAAGGAAATAAATGTGATATTTTAAAATTAATATTTGACTTGCTTTAACAAGAGCTATGAGAAAAATGATAAATTCACGATGGAAAAACCCTTTAGTTCTCATAAAAGCGGAGCAAGAAATGCACATGTACATTTCGACCACTAAGCGGTCATCTTCAGTGCTGTTAGATTGCACCCAGGAGCAAAGCAATGACGTGACCTAAAGGTCCTTTGCTATGCAAAATCAAGTTCGGATAAGATAAACACTCGGATATAATGGACTAATATTGACTGTCTCTTCCAGTCCATTATAAGTGAGTTCAGAAAGTTTATCTAACAGATTTGCATTATGCATTATGTTTTCTTTTCGGCGTGCTCGCATCGGCTACGGAGGTTCTTAAATGCTAGTAAAGCAATATTGTTTGCTATATTATTAACGCTACTCCATTTATTAGAATCAAATCAGGAAGCAACAACCATGTAGTTAACTAAATGCACGAATCTGCTTTATATTTCCCGATGCAGTTAGTGCATCCAGTAGCGCTTACAGAATAATAAATGGAAAAATGTCTCCAGTAGCCGTACATAGCGATATTCTACGCTTTAGTCTACTAAACTGGTTGTGTGACTTAACATAGTGCGCTAATTCTTGACTGGTAATGTTATACGAAAAATACTATATATGATCAAAGTAGTGTTGCTGTGAGAGGTGGCGTAAACACGTGGTAAAAGATTTACTTTTCTGCCCTCTGTGATCATTAATAAACACTAAAAATTACTCGTTTGCGCACTGATACGATGCAGATTATGTACAAAATTCTGCGTCGTGTCATACTAACCTATCACGATAGTTAGGTTCTTAGAAAATCTCGTATAATACGAAACCGTGTTAAGCGGGATTGAATCAATGCATAATTAAGCGATGCGTTGCAAAATCTAGCAAAAATATTACAGTCTGACGTAGTTTTGGCGGAAAATAATATTAATGATTCCAGATTTCGCCCGTCGTGTTTCCATATTTGTTGAACAAATATTACCATATCTACTGGATTCTTCAAAAGTATGGAATAATGGTTGCAATAGCGTAATGATTACTTTTAACAGAAAAAGTTTTTTAGCAAGATGGTCTAATTTCGTAAAGGTTTTTTTCCGTTTTTAACAATGTAAAACTTATACACACTTACATAACAAAATTATCAGCAAAAAAAGGGCGCCGCCAGAAATATTTGTAGGGATGGGGCTGATGTGAGCGAAGTGAGCAAGAAATATCACAAGCGATTTTTTTTATAGAAACGGGAAGTGGTCCATTGATGTGCGTTAAAAAGTATCTGGGAATTTACACCTATTAGTAAATTCGTTAAAAATACGGGTATTCTAAGTACAAAATGTTTTTCTTTAGTAGGCATCTAATTTATTTTAAACGGTAATTGTACGTTATTTGTTTTAAACAGTTGAATACATCTAACAAAAATTACTTTTATGAATTTTAGGCTTGATAACGTGGCTCATGACAGGGAATATTATCTATTCTCCAGATATATGACGGTCAACATTTATATAGTTTTCATACACAAAAGCAGAAAGTATATAGTAAGTTGTGTATATATAATAACTGCCCCTTATTAAAAATCATATTTAATTTTGATTTTTTTATGTAGTACCATCCAAGGGAGGGCAATCGCCCCCTTTTGCCCCTTCTCGTGTCTCCTTTTTCTCCTAAACAATGTGTACAACTCCGCCTGCGGTATTTGATGGGTGGATCGAGCAGCTCGTCAGTGCCTTTGCCGGTCCTAAGCCCGGATAAACGCTCATAGAACCAGAAATTTGCTTCAGAATGGGATGGATAACATGTTGACGAACACGGCGAGAAAAAGGAAATTGAAAAAATGGAAAAAGAACATATTAAGAATTGCAACGCGGAACATACGATCTTGGAATGGCAGAGATCAGGAGGTCATCATGGAGTTGCGGAAAAGTAAAATAGATGTATGCGGCATATCAGAAACAAAAAAAAGGAAAAGGAACAACATTGTACAACGAGTACATTATGATATATAGTGGAGTCAAGAAAGAATCGTGAGCAAAAGAGGGAATCGGCATACTAATACATAATAAGTATACAGACGCAATAAAAAATATCGAATATATATTGGAGAGAATATTATCCATCCAGTTAGAAGCCACAAAAAATACAGTTAATATCATATCGGTATATGCCCCAGATGATAGTAAGCCACTACACGAAAAAGAGATGTTTTATGACGAACTCCGGCAAGATGTGGAATCGATAAATGCAGAGGAATCAATCATAATAATGGGAGATTTTAATGCAAGAATCGGAAACAATGTAATACCAGGCATCAAACAACGCTTTAATGAATATATAGTAAACGAAAACGGCGAGAGAATGATAAGCTTTTGCGCAGACAATGAAATACACATCTACAATACCTTTTACAATCACAAACCACAATATAAATATACTTGGCAAGACACGAGGGGAAGACAATCCATGATTGATTACATAATCACCAATCGAAAGATTCATCCAAATTAATATTAGACATAAGGAGCCTATCCGCGGCAGATATAGGAAGCGATCACAGCCTAGTGCTAGGTAAACTAAGGCTGAGTGTAAAGAAGTCAAAGAAAGCGATCCCAAAATATAAGTCCAAGATAAACATTGAATCTATAAATGATGAAACAACGAAAGCGCTGTACAAAAACCGGCTAGAGGCACATATTAATCAAAATAAAATTATAAATGAAGATACAGTGAATGAAAGCTGGCAGAAGGTAAAAAACAATATGACAAACGCCGCAAATGAAGCCCTAGGAAGAAGACAGGTAAATACTAACAAAAATACGGCCTACCGAAAAACATCATGGTTTTGTGAAGAGGTAGAAACACTAGCGCAACAAAAAAGAATAGCATATCTAACATACAAACAAGTGAAAACTATACCAGAATATGAAAGGTACAAACAGATAAGAAACCAAGTGAACTCAAGAATAAGAGAAATAAAACAGAACTATTGGGAGAAGTTCTCGAAACAAATGGAACATGATTTCTATGGAACACAGAAACAAATTTGGCGTGTTATTCAAACGGAAAGGACCGAAACAAAAAAGATAGGAGCAAGTGAATGGGAAGAACATTTCAAGACACTATTTAAAAACGAAGAGGAAAGAAGGATGATAGCATGGGAAGAGGAGGTGAATAACGAGAATGTCGAAATAACAAAAGAAGAAGTGCAAGATACTGTAGCAAAATTGAGAAACAGAAAATCACCGGAAAAAGAAGGAATACTCAATGAATTACTCAGATACGGAGGAAAAAAATTAGTAGAAGTCACAAAACTAATACAAAAAATAATAAGCACACAATCCATACCAGATGAATGGAGGACAAACATCATGATTCCTATTTTCAAAAAAAGTGACAAAAAATCCCCAGAAAATTACAGAGGAATAAACCTTCTGAGTACAACACTGAAACTCACAAGAATCATTAACAACAGATGGAACAAAAAACTAAAATTGGGGGACGAACAACAGGAATTCCGAAATGGAAGGTCTTGCACAAACGCAATCTTTATAATACGACAGATAGTGGAAAAATCGCTAGAATACAATAAACCAGCCTACTTATGCTTTATAGACTTGTCAAAAGCATGTGACCGAATACAATTACAGGATGTGCTAACATTACTCATTCAAAGAAAAGTACCTGTTCAAATAATTAGAACCATAGAAGATATCTATACAGACAGCCAAGTGAAAATAAAATGCCCAGAGGGGGTCTCCGCATCAATAGCAGCAGAAAAAGGTATAAGACAAGAGGATTCTTTGAGCCTGACATTGTTTAATTAGATAATGGACGAAATCCTGAACTCCGTAAGGAACATGGAGGGATACAAAATGGGGAGAAACAAAATAAACGCTGTAAGTTACGCAGATGATAGTCATATTGGTTGCGGAAAACGAAAACGGTCTACAAAGAATGCTATTCGAATTTAACTCAGCCTGTGAGAAGTTTAACATGGAAATATCAACCGAAAAAACAAAAGCCATGACCATAGCCAAAGAACCGATAAGATGTAAACTAGTCAATAACAACAAGTCAATTCAACAAGTAACGAAATTCAGATACTTAGGAGTGAAGCTATTTAGTTATGGCAATCTAAACAAAGAAATGGATGAACAAATAAGTAAAACGGAAAGCATAGCAGGATGTTTGAACCAAACTATATGGAGGAATAAATACCTAAGACAAGACACCAAGGCAAGGATTTATAAAGGTGTCATAAGACCCATAATGACATATGCTACAGAGACGGCAGCAGAAACAACAAAAATGAAACAAAAGATGCAAGTAGCCGAACTGAAAGTACTGAGAAAAATAACTGGCAATACCGGGATGGAAAGGATAAGAAACACAAACATCCGCGAATCAGGTCAAGTACCACATATAACATAGTGGATGAATGGAAGAAAAAGAGAATGGAATGAACACATATCCAGGATGGACGAAACAAGATTAGTTAGAATTGCAAGAGACAACAGACCACAAGGAAGAAGGAGCATAGGACGTCCCAACAACAGATGGAGTGAGGGAATAACATGAATCAAACAAAGACACGATACAATCTGGATGTAACAAGTTAATAGCTTAACAGAAAGAAGAAGAAGAAGACAATGTGTACGAAATTTTGTAAAGACGTTGGCAACCATTCTTGCTGTATTAACTCCATTTCTTGTCTAATTGGGGTTTTAAACCTTCTAAAGTTTCAGGTCGATTGCAGTAAACTTTATTTTTTAAATAGCTTCATAAAAAGAAGTCGAGAGACGTTAGATCGGGTGGCTACCCAATAAGACTCCTTCCAACCCATTTATTTTGGACAACTTGATGTAGCTACTGACGAACATTAATTATTCTAAAATAGGGAGGAGCCCGCCTTGTTGCCACATGGTCTGCAGATATTCCTTATTAACGCCATAAATTTGGTTGTAGCAATAAATGTCGTTCAATATTAGTACTGTTTTGTTATTTTTCAATTGTTTTCTAACACAAACACCACACAGCACTCTGGATGTGATAGTTTGTTTAAATTCTGAGCCTACCACACAGAAGTGTTTTTACTAAACATTTTGTTGTATAAGTGTACACTTCTTCTTCTTTCACTTTTTTCCGATTGGTTGCTAATTCCTTCATTTGATTTTGTGTTGTGTCGAGTTTCTTGGCTAGCTCTTCTATGTTACTGTTTAGTGTTTTCCTCGGTCTCGCCGGTGTTTTTTTTTGCTATTGGTTTAGCATACAAGAATTGTTTGGTTTTCTTGTCTGGGTTCAATCTGTTAACATGTCCAAACATGCTAGCTGGTTTTTCTCTATCTGTATTGTGACTGGTTCTTGTTTAAGTTCCTTGTGTATTGCTTCATTTCTCCATCTATCCACTTTCGTTACTTCTTGTATCTTTCTCAGGTACTTCATTTCTATTGTGGTTAATTTCCTTTTGTGTTTTATGAGCGCAGGCAGTACTTCCATCGTATATGTCATTGTTGGGATTACTACAGTGGTATATATTTGCAGACTTGTCTTCTTTCCTATGTCTTTTTTTTCTAGCAGTGTCCGGTTAATAGCGTAGTATACTGATCAAAATGTATCCAGAATGGCTTTATTTAAAAAGAAATTGCAAGATTTATGAAATTAATATTTAATCGCCTTCAAAGCAATCCCCTTCCGAAGTCACACACTTAATCCAGCATTGCTACCATTGTTCGAAACATTTTTTAAATTCTCCTTCTGATATACTGAGCAGCTGCTTCGTCGTGTTCTGCTGTATCTTCTCAATGCCTTGAAATCTTTTTCCTTTCAAATGGAATTTGATTTTCGGGAATATAAAAGCGTTGCTGGGAGCATGGTCTGGCGAATAGAGCGGCTGACGGACCTGTGGAATACGGTGCTTAGCAAGAAACTGCTGTACAAGTTGCGATGTGTGGGCAGGGGCATTGTCATGATGCAATTGCTACTCGCCATTCCCATGCAAGTCCGGCCTTTTCCGATGAACTGCGTCTCTCAAACGTCGCGGAGCTTAGCAATAATATTCCTTGTTGATTGTCTGGCCCGATGGAGAGTATTCATGATGCACAATTTCCTTGTAATCGAAAAAAACAAAGCATCGTCTTAACATTGCTGCGGCTTTGTTGTGCTTTCTTAGGTCTGGGAGACTTTGGGGTCTTGCACTGTGAAGATTGGGCTTTAGTTTCGGAATCATACCCATAATCCCACGTTACAATTGTTTTTACAAAGTTTTCGTCGTTTTTGATGCACTCAAACAACCCAGTAACAGCTGAAACACGGGCATGTATTTGCTCAATTGTGAGGAGTTTTGGTACAAATTTGGCTGAGACGCATCTCATACCCAAATCGTTCGTAAGAATTGATTGCACTGAATGGAAACTAATGTATAGGTCTGAAGATAACTCACGAATAGTGATTCAGCGATTTTCCCCCACAGCTGTGCGCACAGCTTCAATATTTTTTTCACTTTTGCTGGTTGTAGATCTTCCAGAACGCGGATCACTCTCAGCACGTTTACGACCATTTTTGAAGCGTTTATACCACTCGTAAACTTGTGCACTGCTCATACAATCTTCCCCATAGACTTTCTTTAACTTTAAATATATCTATTTTTGCAAGTGTCTTCAAGTTTTTGATAAAATATGATACAAATTCGTTGATCACTTTTTTCAGACCTGATAAATGCGCCAAACCGTTATACATATGCCACCAAAAAACATTACTGTGAAACAACCGACTGAGCAAGGCCAATGTGATTCGCAGCACATGTGTAATAGATGGCAAGGTTACTTTATGCAAAAACTACATTCCTCAGTGTTCAGTCATTGCAAACTTATGAAACCATTCTGGATTCATTTTGATCAGACTTCGTATTTTGTCGCTTTCTTTATTTTATTAACTATTTCTATTTCTATGCTTCCGTCACTGCTTATGATCGATCCCAGGTATTTAAAGTTCGTTAAGGATTTGAACTTCTTTCCCTTGCATGTGAAATCTTGTGTGTTATTTCCATTATTTCTTTGTATTTGCTTTGTATTGGTTTTGCTCTCATTTATTGTCATTCCCACCGCTTCCAGTAAGTGTATACAAGTTTTAAAAGTATTACCAAAAAGAGAAAAAAATTCTCTAGCAAATATGTGTTAGCAGTCTAATCAATATTTTAGGGTTGCCTAGATGGTAGCTGCCATGTAATCAGATACTTTTTGGAACCCAAACTGTTTCCTCCAGGATGTTGATTATAGGATTACTACAGGCTAACATATGCTATATAAAAAAATGACCGTCGCACCACAGCACCAGTATAAAAAAAATAAACGCACCTAATAACTTGCCAAAAAACTATTATAAATTGTTTCTTTTGTTAAAACTTATTATTACGCCATTACAACCATTATTTCACTATTTTGAAGGACCCCGTTTAATGCCAAATATATCAAATAAATATTTCAATTGTTTTTCACCACATAACAGAGAATTACGTAAACTTGAGTTTTTACAATACTGTGTTATGTGAATATGCACCATGATGTGAGAGGTTTGCGAGCAATTATCTATTTGTGTTAGAGTGAAACCATGTTGTAAAAGTATTGTTATACATCTGAGAAGGGTCGACTTGTTTTGACTATTCTATGGATGAGACACCCAGTATAAAGATTTTTTGTATTAGTTTCCACAGGTAATAAAAAAAATTAAAGGTTTCTTATTCATTGGCAGCTTTTTGAGTCCTCTAATATATATTTTTATAATTAGTCTATATAATAAAAAATTAAACCAATTTTTAAGGGCTTGAAAAGAAATCAAACGTTGGCAACATATAGGGAACTTGTCACAAACAAATCTTGTTCTAGAAATACTTTGAACATTATAAATTTTAAATATGTAAAAGCAGACAATGCAGAAGCACTAAAAATTATGCAAAAAGTTCAATACAAACCTGACATTGAAGGAGGCGTGGCAGTACCAATTGAAGTTGCTGTACTGGTACTGTTAGCACTATCTCCTGCTTCACCATTGATTCCATTAACCCTTTCCTTCTGCTGTTCAGCATTCTGCCTATCTTTTTGTTGTTGATGTTGTTGCTCCTTAGCCAACTGCTTTTGTTCTTGTTTCTAGACGGAAGCAAGTTCATAATCATCACAAATTATATTTTTACAAGAAGCAATTTAGTTTTACTTTTTCATTTGAAGTTGAGTGATTGCTACAGCTACCTTATAGAACTACAAACACATTAGCCTACCTTCTTATGTCTCTGTTTCTTTTTCTCTTCTTCTGAGCTCATCATTTCTTGAACTCGCACTAGTCGCTTTTGACTTCGTACCATTTTCTGTTCCTCTCTGAGTCTCTCCTCTAATTGCGCTTGGGCAAGTTTAAGCTGTTCTTTGGTAGACGTTGGAATTTTTAAGTGGGCTTTATCTCCAGGATGCAATGTGAGAATAATCGAGGAAAAGAAAGGGTGGTGTAATAAAGCATCTATTGTTGGTAATCCATTTTTACAACCTTCTGGTGATAAGATCGACTCTAATACTGAACCTATAATAAATAAATCATTGAGGCAAAGTTGGCAATAACATGTGCATTTATTATATACCAAATTAAACTAATGCTTACGTAAGTTAGAAGGACAGTCAGGTGGGAAATTGTCCACAGTACTTTCTTGCAATGGTGCACCAAAAGCCATTTCATATAATGTATGGCCAAAACAATATACTTCCACTGCTTCCAAGTTACATATACGTTTATGTTGGATAAAATATGGCCGATAAAATGATGGCACACCAAGCACACCGTTTTCTATATCCAACAATTTCACCCTATCATTTTCTATTATTACATTGCCAGTATGTAAATGACCTGTAATAAATAAAATAGTACTAACATATCTTGTATATAAAATAAATAATCAAGTTGATTTAGTTATCAAGAATAATAATTAACCTTGGAGCAAATACCTGGAGTTGGTCATGTTTTGTGTTTAAAGCAATTCTACAAAATTTAACCAATTTAAAAGAGATATTGAAGTAGAAAATATGAATTGCATGCTCTTAAAGCCGAAACTACACATGCGCCGTATGTTGTAACCATGCGGTACGTAAAAAATAATTTAAATAACTTTGAAACTCTAAAACATCGAAAAAAAACAACTAAATTCTCTTAATAGAAAATATCCCCGTATTTGATTATGTTTACAATTAATGCTATTTTACCTACCATAATGCAATCCTTTATCTTGCAAAAATTTAAGAGCTTCCAATATCTGTCGCCCATACAGAGCAACTTGGCTGGTGCTGAGTGGTTTATGTCCTTTTGGATTGCCATACTTCTTCAAAAACGAAAGGCGGGGTTTTGCACCACATAAAGTATCTCGCACTGACCCGTTCTTATTACTAGTTCGAACTACAAGGCCACCTATGTCAGTACACAGACACAACTCTATGGAATGTATATATGGATGCTGAAACAGAAATCTTCATTGAACAAAGTGATTTGTACAATTTATCTACATTTTACCTGTAATTGCATAAAGCTTTTAAATATTGCATGTATATCCCTATCTTCCAAATATTTATCAGGTCCATAATCGGTCCAACTGGCCATCAACTCTTCCTTTGGTGAGCTTTTACATTTAACTTGGTAGAAATGCTTACGCAGTCTCCATCCTATTTCGGTCAGAGGGCCCACTACTTCCCAACCTACCTCGCCACGCAATGCCAAGGACACATGCTGAAGTGCTAATTCTGCAATGTAAAATCTAGAATTTACAAAACATTCTTATATTACAGCAAGGACTACGCACCACTAAATGGTTGACAGTAGTTGGCTGGATCAACAAATGATTTAGCTGGTAAAGATGATACTAATATTGGATTCATTAGCACGGTGTTTAGATATTTCTATAAGTGAAATTTGTAAATTATATTTTTACATAATAAAATAATAGGGTGTTAAGGTTCCCAGAATTCAAATTCAAGCCTGAATTTCGTCATCTTGCTTAAAACTATATTCTAAGAATTAACATTTTCAGCATGCAATTAGACACAGCGTTTTGTGAAACAAGACACCCAGTGTTGAATTACTTCTAAAAATGCTGTTTATGGGAAAAAACGTTTGCTATACAGGAGTAAATCATTATTTTACAAAAGTAAATTATCGTACTTGCAAACCCTGTTGTCTTTCAGAGATAAACTCTGGGTCCATATTTCCAATAATCTTTTTTGGAGGCAAAGACAGGGGTAATCCCGAGGTCTGCAAGTGTGAATGCAATGCAACAAAGTCATTGTATCGTTTATAGATTCGCCACGTCTTATCCGCAAATGGTCCCCTTTGAACTCGTATTATGTATTCCTAGAATAAAAAGAACAATTTAAGTCAATTTAAATAATTATTGCGTTACAGATAACCTACCGTGTGACCATTAGTGGTTCGCCAATTTTCAATCACACATGATAAACTTTCCGTGTCGTCTAATAACACTTTCTTGGCTGTTTCTTGCTCAAATATAGCCATTGATTTGACGACAACATTAGTACGATTAATAACTCCATTAGACAATTGTTCATTAGGATTTTGAAACGTCAATCGGACATGTTCATCTAATTTTGACACTTCTGCGCGTGCGTAAACTGAACCATTTAAATGTAGGCAAGTTTTTGTACGCCGAAGTTACTACTACCATGGTTACAACCATGGTTTGCTTGTTTAGTGGAATCGATGAGTTGTAAAAAGGGAGCTTCTGCTGCTATAATAATAGATATTACAAATTGTTACCCTTCTTTACCGCTTTCAATATAAGGATTAAGAGTAATTTGGAGAGTTTGAGGATTTAGTATATAATATAATTATGTAACAATTCAAACTTTCTATTACTGATATTATAGAAACAATGAAATTAGGTATTTACTAAAAATTGACCCAAAAAAAGTATAGGTATTGCATTGCGTTGTAGCAAACTTCGTTTCGAAGAGGTGCTTCTAAAACATTTTACGCAAAATGTAAACTACAACAGCTGTTCTTTCAGATAGTTGCAGTTTCTCTCTCAAAACGCGATTAGGTAGAAATTCGTGGTAATTTTTTAACAAATTCGTACTCTGTCACGACGCAATACAGCATTTACTGTTAATACGGTGAGTACAGGGCATTTTAGTAGTAGTAAATACTTTTTTTGTAAGAAAAACGCTAAAATATTGGGATGCTTTTAATAAAAAGCGAAATAAATTAAGGAAATACACTCTCAACCCAATAAAACATTGAAAAACCTTTACAAACGCATATTAATAAGAAAGAATAAAATAAAACATCAAAGCGAAATAGAAATTAACTCGTTAATGCTATAATGTTCGAACTGCTTGAATAGGATTTTCGAATTTTAACAAAAAAATGCGTGTCCTAGCTACGGAATTCTGCTTATTTGTACTTGTCAAGTGGCACGATGCGGGGATCACTCGAAACTCAACAATGTCCATGCCGAAGAAGATGCAAATCAAATAGCCTGTGGGTGAAACGGGTAGCCTGGTCCGTTCCTATGAGCAAATAATTTTTCGCGGAAGTTTTTCTCCAGTAAAACAAATATGAATTAGTTAGTACGCATACGAACTAGTCCAAATGGTAATTCACGTTTTGGATTTTTTTACAACTTTCTGGTTTTAGCAGTAGACTATGCACTACTTCTACAATCAAAAATAACAATGAATAATTTAAAACTGTCATGTTTATGAACGCTGTTGTATGTAAGAGACTAAACATAAACTCTAACGAAGCATGTGGGCGAGGGAAATGTTTACAAAAAAGGAAGGAGCAAGGAGCTTTTACATCATTATAGAAATACGCTAATCCGACATAGGAAATTATTTAAAAATGACCCCTTATAAGTTTGATCTATTATTAAATATCGTTGGACGGGAAATACAAATGCAATATATATTTACAATATTTTTGCTAGATAATATTAATGTATTGCAGATGAGTTACTTTAATTTTAATTCATAGAACACTTAATTATCTAATTACGAAATGTAACCTATATGATTAATTATTGATAAGACGCGTTTAACGTTGGGCAGAGACGCCATGGTAATTTGTTAAACATAAATTCGTAAAAGCCGCCATTAAAACGTGTGTCTGACTGTCTGTTATTAAACCATGTAGATTATAATATTTACCGCTCGTAATTATTTGATAGTTATCAAAGTATACTTCAGTTACTACAGATTTTTATTAGTCTAGACACAAAATATTTATTTCTGAATATCCATAGTTATCAAGGGCGTATCCAGCTCAAAACGGAAGGGACGGCAGCTTTCTGAATTCAACTACTTTCATGGGGGGAGGGGTCCATAGGGGGTGAGCGGAGCATGCAATAATACACAATTACAAAAGACAATCACTATTTATTAATAAAATTAATTTTTGAACAGTAGTTTGCGAGGACTACTTGAAAATTTTCTAATTACAGCTTTCACTAATTGTTCCTTGTTTGCGAAAACCCATTGACGATGAATGCTTAGCATGGCTAACCCATTTAACCTATTTTTCACCAATAGTGCTTCTAAGCCATGTTTTAATTCGGCGAAGGGAGCTGAATGAACCCTCTATAGTGCTTGTGCAGGGCTGTGAAAGCAAAATCAGTAGCGCTTAATGGTTGGAAAAAATAAATTCGCTCTTTTTTAAAACCTCGATGATATCTGGCGCTTCTTTTACCTCATTCCAGGATTTGAACCACAATTCCCTTTCTCCTTCGATGCCTTCCAAATTGTAAAAAGTTGCACAATATGAAGTACTTTTATTCCATTCCTCCAATGAAACATCTGTCATGTTACTCGGATGGAAATGTGTCAATGAAAATGCATAAGTCTATAAGTACGCCTTCATCCAGATTTTTGCCTCTGAGAGGTTAAAAAAACAACTGAGGCCAGTACTTTTTTGTTTTTTTTTGTTTTCTATTAACTTTACGAAGACTGGTGAAGTAGGATGTCCTCGGCCTCCATGAACTATTTTGCAGATTCCTCTGCAGCCATATGCCCCTGGGTCTGTGCATGTGCTTTGCAATAAACGTGCTTGTCCTTTACTTAGGAAAGGTCTGATGATGAAAGAACCCCAACCACCTCTCATCATGCTGGCTACGGTGAATATGTGTCCAGCCACTGGTGATTGAATTTCCTCTGCTGTCATAAAAACTACACCCTGTACGTGTATAATACACGTACAGGTTGTAGTTCTTATGACTTTTAACAGATGGCACGATATTTACAAACTCTTTGAAGATCGCTAATAATTACATATGCAGGCCATCTAAACGTATCAGTTATCATGAGGTTAAAGTTTTTTTCTTCAAACGTCAGTAAATCTGTCATTTTTCGACTGTGTAGGCGACCGTAAAGTTTCATTTTTCCTCCGCCGGAGCTTTAGTTTTCACTTTCCCGCCGGCGGAGGGAAAAGTGTTACCATAGCAACATAGATAGAAACAAGAAAACAAGCGTCTACAACTCATCACTAATTTAGGAACTAATTAGTTATTATTTAAGTGAACTTACTCGATAAAACTGCTTATCAATTCGGAATTAAAACGCAACCGGAGACGCAATAATTGTAAAAAATAAATTAATATTGTTGACAGTGTCCACTGACAGCTTTATGTTACATTACTATAGCAACAACCTGTGCCTACTCACCGACACCGGTCTAAACCGCCTTGCGAACCCAATTATGTTTAAAAATTATTACTATCAAAAAGAGACGTTTTTGCATTAATTTGTCGACATTTGAAGAAAAAACAGCATATTTTATTTGGAGGAAAAGTTACTTTTCATGACTTGCTCTCTATTACACGAGCGCGTCATGAAAAGTATCACTTTTCCTCCACATAAAATAATATACTATTGTGATACATGTACCTAAAAAATAAGATTTGAATAAAGCTACAAACATCAGGTCAGTAGGGTTTACATTTTTCAGTTAACGATTTTCAAAATGTAGACTTTCCTTCTTAGAAATTAGTTATCAGTTTAAATGGAGGTTGCCAAATAAAATTGGCCTCGAAGTAGGAGTTATGGTAAGCTTTTTCAATTTTGTAAAATGTTGCAAATATTTTTTGTATTAGAATTCGTATTTGTCGCCCACCAGGTGGAATCGAACCACTTCGATGCTAATCGACTACAGATTTGAAGTCTGCACCCCAGACCACTGAGGATCAGCTGGGCATGTTTTGTATTTGGCATACCGTTTATAAAGGTACGTTTCTGTGGAAATAGTAAGGGAGTGGTAAATACATACAGTAGTAGATAATTTCAGCGAAACGTAATTGAATTGTGATTGATCCTACGAAACGCTGGGAAATATGTAAACCGTTATAAAACTACCGAGCTTGTGTAATGCGTAAAGAATCGCTGATATCTATTTTAAGATACAAATTCAAGTGGTTATGTGCTGCATAGTTGGTTGCATATAAAAAGGACGCTTCTTGTATTGCTTTTAAAATATTCTTGTCAGGAAACTGTTGTCACTTTAGGCATTCATTATATTGGAAGATAATTTTAAATTGCTTAATTAATTGGTTTAAAAATATGTAAGTAAAGCGCTATTATACTAGTTTAAACAGGACGAGGGAATTTATATTTTTTGATAAAAATTAAAAAAAGTTTGGATGATTGATTCTGATGAATTTACTATAGGCAAATTATTAGTAAAACGCGAGAATAAACGAAATACATATGCAAAAATTGTTTTATTTTTACAACACACTTCAGTTACTAAAACAAACAAGGTTTACATGACAACATCGTAATTGCAAGTTTACATATCAACACTCCCCCTTAAACTGAAATTACATAACAGCCAATCCTATACTTTGATTAGTAAAGTTAATCCATCTGCCACCATAACTTCTGTACCTAGATGTAGGATGCTCACATCTCCTTTTTCAATTGTCTCCTTTACGAAATGATGTCGAATATCGATATGTTTGGTTCTGGAACGATCGATTGCACTTTTGTTGTCACAGTATATTATCGTGGGGTTTTCGATTAGCTTTGGATACAATTCACTGGCTAAACTTCTTAGCAATAAGCATTCTTGTGTTGTTGCTGACAACGCCATGTACTCCGCTTCAGTAGTAGATAGGGCAACTGTAGATTGCCTTTTACTGCACCATGACACAGCACCACCTTGAAAAGTAATAACATATCCGGTCACAGAATGTCTCATTTGTTCTTCGTTTCCCCAATCAGAATCGCTATAGGCTACAATCTCTGTCTTAGCATCTCGTTTAAAATGCAAACACAGGTTACTTGTGCCTTTGAGATACCGAAATATTCTATTTACTGCGGTCCAGTGAATTCTACCTGGATTATGACAGAAACGGCTGCATATCCCAGTTGCATAAGTTATGTCCGGCCTAGAAGTTTGACACAGGAACAGTAAACTTCCTACAGCTTCTTTGTACGGCACCTTCTTCATCTCATTTATTTCATCAGGACTTGAGGGTTCAGAGTCCTTTCCTAAACATATGTTTGAATCAAAAGGAGTCTTCACTGACTTACAATCCGACATGGTATTTTCATACCTAGAATAGTACTAACGGTTTTTAAGTCTTTTATTTTAAATGCTTGCTGCAGGTGTTTTTTAATTTCAGTCATTAATTTTTCATCACTAGTAATTAATAATAAATCGTCAACATACACCGTGATTATCACCAAGTTATTCTCGTTACTGTTTTTCCAATACACGCATTGATCACTTCTCGACCGGTTAAAGTTCATTTCTTTTAACACACTGTTGAGCTTTTTATTCCACGCGCGTCCGCTTTGTTTTAAACCGTAAAGTGCTTTGTTTAATTTATACACCTTCGAATCGTTTTTTTCGCTGTCGATTGTTTCTGGTGGATATATATATATATATATATATATATATACTTCATCTTCAAGTTCTCCTTGCAGATATGCTGTATCCACATCCATATGATGTATAAACATATTTAGTTTTGTTGCTAATGCTAATAAGAATCTAAGAGATCCATACCTGATTACAGGGGAAAAAGTTTCGAAATAATCTACCCCTTGGATCTGAGCATATCCTCTTGCTACTAGTAGGTAGGCATCTACCGAGCTACATCTTTCTAGTTGTGTCGTTACTAAGGTGCGTAATAAACCCACCTTTCGTGTTAGCCCGGAGTCTTCAAATGCCTGGTTTAATTTGTCCCAAGCCTCCTTTGCTGTTTTGGTTTCCTGGATATGCACGTAATTTATGGGATCTACAGCTAAAATGATCTTCGCCCGGGCCCGTGATATTTTCTTGGCATCGTTTGTATCTGTGCCTTCTACGTAGCCCCAAAGGTCTTCATGCTCCAAAAGAGCCTGCATGGCAAATTTCCATGATGCATAATTTTCCCTACCTGTCAGTTTTTCAATCGAAATTCCACTGCTTTGTGACATTTCTCGGAGTCACCGGAACACTGTAGAATTCGTTGACCTTGTTCGTTATTCACGTTCC
>JABXWE010102828.1:0-14897 GCA_014611495.1 Limonius californicus | reverse complement strand
TCTACCGAGCTACATCTTTCTAGTTGTGTCGTTACTAAGGTGCGTAATAAACCCACCTTTCGTGTTAGCCCGGAGTCTTCAAATGCCTGGTTTAATTTGTCCCAAGCCTCCTTTGCTGTTTTGGTTTCCTGGATATGCACGTAATTTATGGGATCTACAGCTAAAATGATCTTCGCCCGGGCCCGTGATATTTTCTTGGCATCGTTTGTATCTGTGCCTTCTACGTAGCCCCAAAGGTCTTCGTGCTCCAAAAGAGCCTGCATGGCAAATTTCCATGATGCATAATTTTCCCTACCTGTCAGTTTTTCAATCGAAATTCCACTGCTTTGTGACATTTCTCGGAGTCACCGGAACACTGTAGAATTCGTTGACCTTGCTCGTTATTCACGTTCCAAAAAAAAAAATTTGCACTAAAACGATGTTTTACGCCCTGGGCCCATAACCTGATGAAATTACAATAGGTAAATTATTAGTAAAACGCGAGAATAAACGAAACATGCAAAATTGTTTTATTTTTACGACACACTTCAGTTACTAAAAACAAACAAGGTTTACATGGCAACATCGTAATTGCAAGTTTACATATCAACAGTAATATATGAATTCAGTATGGGCTTCGGACTAATTTTGACACTAATATGTATATATTATGCTGAGTGCATGGTTGACTGATAAAAGCACTGGGTTTCTTAATGATCCAGATGTAGGTTTCAATAGCAAACGAGATTTTTAGGATCTATGGGTAAAGACGTTGATGAACAAATATGGAATGAGTAAAATATGTGTTGCATCCTAGAAACAAGAGAAATTTTGTCTTGACGTAGAATTTACACTAACTGTAATTAATTAAATATAATAGAAAAATGTCTTTGATTTATACTAAATTAGTGCTCAAATTCTTCCATTTACAATTGGAGAAAACGCTCCCTAAATAAATTCAAATGGTCTCCCTTGTAGTAGCATTTTATCATATTAACTAAACAAATTTTTTTAGAACATCCCAACATCAAAGTGTTTATTACTCAAGGCGGTCTACAGTCCCTACAAGAATCTCTCTATAATCACATTCCAGTAGTTGGAATGCCATTTTTTATAGATCAGCCAACTAATATTCAGAAAATTGAAGCTCAAGGATTAGGTTTAGCTGTTGATCATGAAACTTTAGACAAGGAAACATTCAAGAGTACTATTTTGGAAGTCATCAACAATCCCAAGTAAAAATGCACATCGTACAGTTGATTTTGTTAATGTTTATATTCGACCATGGTCCATTTAAGTTTATGGCTTAAACTGGTTGGAAGAACCTTAACAACATTAACCGTCTATACATTTTAAAAATTATCAATATGTTTTTAGATATCGGAACAGAGCAAAAGAATTAGCTGAACTTTCATTAGACCAACCCATGACAGGCTTGCAGCGTGCTGTCTGGTGGACAGAATATGTTTTAAGACACAAAGGTGCAAAACATTTACAAAGTCCTGTTTTAAATGTGCCTACCTATCAATACTATCTATTGGATGTTATTAGCTTTTGTTTGTTACTTATTGGGGTCATCATTTATTTGTTTGTAATAACCGTTCGATTAATTTTGGCTCTGGTGAAATACTGTATAGTAAAACCAAAAGAAAAAGTACAGTAAAAAAGAATAGAAGCAAAATGGATATGCATATTTAGAGTCTAGTACATCCATTTACTTATTAAATTAAATCTTTTATTACGGCTGTTATGTAACAACTTATTTTACATTCAAATTTTCAGTATAAATATCAATTTTCAACGCCTTAGCTCCAGTAGTCGTACTATTCTTTTAATCAAATTTATGTATCTTAAACCGTGCTATAGTCAAATATATTTTACAACGATTAGATAAGAGATAAAAGTTAGAAAGAGTTATAATGTATTGTTTTGATCTATCACGCTTTGACACTGTGTTAAAATTGAAATAATTGGATATTGCAACATGGTTGATTTTGTCAGGCGGACATACCAATAGCACTCAAAATATGCTAGTCATGTAACTTCTGTATTTTATTTCTAATGAAAATAAAGCTACTTCACTGTTATATTACACAACAATTATCACTGTATCAGTGTTGTATATAATAAAGTTATTTGGTTTTCTTAGAATGGTTATAATTTCCTGTAATTCCTCTATCTCATACAGCCATCTAGTATACCAAGTACTACTCGTAGTTCACACAGGTATGAATAAAGCCAAAAAGTTTGTTGAATTCAGAATTTCAGAATTTTAAATTAATGTATAGACTTCAAAATATAAATCTAGTTTAAAGCAAAAACATCCATTACGCCTGTAAGATGCAAAGCAGTACTGCAAGGATAATATCCAATAAGGATATAGATATTGGACATATGAGATCATCATTCCGCCAAAATTTTAATGTTAATAAACTCTTTTGTAAATATTTAGTTATGCCAAAGCGTAAAACCTATTTATGTATTGAATGTAAACTTTAACCGAGCTATTGAAAGTATATCCCTTATTATAACCATTACAGAAGTTGCTCCAATATTACGGATTTAATATGCATGTAATTTTAAGTATATTTTTATCACAAAATACATGCTTGGTTGAAATTGAAAGCTAACAAACCAAATAAGCTTTCAAATAAGACAATGTCGGTATGATAGAAAAACATATGTACAATTTACAAATCAAATGTAAAAGAAAATATATTTGATTTTTATGTAAAAAATGTAGCCTTTTGGTTTATTTCAAAACTTAGTTAATTTGTTAATTGCCATTTAAGCTGAACAAATACAAATTATAAAAATAATGTTTAAAAGTGAATTTCTGTTTAATGGAAAGCTAAATTTTTTTGTTTTTTTAAGATTCCACAATATCTCTAAGTTGTAATATAAGCAAGATATTTGAGTGGCTCAGTTAAGCTATAGATGCAGTCATGAGCTAGAGGTTAGCGCCTTAGACTTCTAAACTGAAGGTCTTGGGTTCAATTCTCACTACCGGAACATCGGATTTTTAACGGTCGTTCTCCCTCGCAAGGCAATAGCAAACCAGCGAGGTATTTTGTCTAGTAAATCTTCTCTGGAGTAGAAGTGTTTACACTTCCCGTGGTGGAGCTCACGTTAATCTGTAGGTCCTCTATCTCTGTGGCTCTGTGTCTCGTAAGAGATAAAGTACTCGAAGAAGAAGGCTTATATTTGCAGCTGCAGCACTTCTTTCTTGAATCATATTAAGAGGAATTAAAAGCCCACCGTGTCTTCGTTCTTCTTTAAAATAATTTATTATATTAAGCTCTAACTGTTTCGATTGCAGAGACAAGTGACCTAGTTTTGTTGCCATTGTGGACTAATAAATTTTCACAAAAATCGAAAAACAACTGTTGCAAGAAGTTCACAAATTTCAGTTCTAAACACAAATATTAGCACTCTCTTCTGATCATCAAAGAGAAACTGCACTGGAAAATTTTACTAAAGTGAGGGTTAATTACTTAGCTTTCTTAGAATCTAAAGTATTAACTGCGTGCATTATAATTGCATACTAATGTGTCGTTATTTTAAACGTAAACAACATTCTTTGAAATCTCGGGAGGACAAGAACTAAATTTGCTTTGAAAAAGGTATTTATTGCATGAAAAGTAACATTAGAAATCACCTGTAAGTACTATCTCATTTCGTTTTAGAAGTCACCGTAGGGCATTTCATAAACTTTAGAGCGGCAATCTGCAATCTGCAAGACACAAACATCTGGGGCCTCGGTGAAGTAATGCGGATGGATACACACTCCCACTCGAGGTCACGCGAAATTCGGTCCGATCGGTCGAGGTATCGATTCCCGACTGGGACGACCGCATTTTGCTTAGTTGAGTTTAGGGTGCATGTTGCATGAATGTTTAGTCTGTAAGGAACGCCCGCACCCCCCTGAAGTAATGCGAAAGCGGTTTCCAGGGAGAAAACGGTAGTATGAATGAATGAGAAAAAAGCAAACATCTAACTAAACCAATATACTTTGTGAATATTATAATCGTAACGCTTTCATATCTATCCGTGTGTTTATAATGAACCAAAGTAAAAGGAAGCTGAAGAAACAAAACAGCGCCTTACGTAACTTACTACAAACGATGCTCAGCAGGTTTGTTGGCCTGTCAAACAACACTACCTGAGTAATGTATTTTTTTTAGCATTATTATACACATTATTAGATATCTAAATTTTCTTATACAGGGCATATGTGATCAAAACAACTACGTGACTCAAACATCTAGCGACAAGGACCTAGAGTTCCTCGTCAAGGTGTGACGGTAATATAACAAATGGTGGAGGGGCCCATCGCATTTATGTTGTATATATTGAGGCCAACATTACAAAAGCTATGAAGTAATAATATGCAATTATAATTTAGAATTTTTGGATTGAGTGTCCTAAAAACATATTTAAGTACTTCTACTGCAACGTTGCGAGCTATATTTAAATTTTCTGCATAGATATGCTGATGAGTTAGAAAAAATACTATCATAAAGCAGATGGGAGGATTCAAACTTCCGAAGATCGCATTATGAAGCTAATCCTTTACCACTACGTCACACTGACGGCAATCGCGCGTCGTATTTGGTGATATTACTACACTACATGTATACATTTTTTCACTGTTTTTCAAATGTATCATTTAATTTGGTATTATAAAAATAAAAATAGATGTAGTCTCTCGAAAATTAACATCTTCTGCGTACACCTGTTTGGAGTGCATTTTTCAACTTAGGGAGCACGAAGTTGAAGAATTCCACACAGGATTGTATTGACGTCTATGGACTAGGAACGTTTTAGTCTTCTGCCATCAGCATTGATTGAAAGCCGTTCATCCGTAAACATTTTGCAAATGTTTGTGAAGAAGTTTGTCAAAGCAGACGTGGTTTCGGAGCCGGACATTCGGGCGCGGCCGTTAGGGCGCCGCCGTTAGGGCGCGTGGACATTAGGGCGCGGACCGTTAGCGCGCGGACCGGTAGGGCGCGAGACACTAGGGCGCGACAACAGTGTTAAATTGTTAGACTAAAAAGTTAGTCATTAAGGCTTGTAAGGAGTGACGAAAAATTTCGCAACCGACCCTTGGATTGTTTTGAATATGCAACTAACTAAATATACATCATCCAGTATCTTCAAAAGTGTATGACGTTACAAAATTCAAATAGAAGGATTAGTAAAATCACCCAATAGAACCGACCTTCCTTTTCTTTCCTTCTTGTTTTTAAAATAATTTTGTTGATAAGTATCATTTGGGTTTCCTGTGATTTTAAAAATGAAATATTTGCGTACAGATTTGTATCCAATGCAGACAATTATGTTTGATTTTTTAAACCTTTGAAGGTTATCTTAATAATGGTTAATAAGTTATTCAACGTTATATTGTAGATTTATTAAAATGTTCTTCCCCCGCAGTGCTATCCGATCTGAAAACAGTTTTAACAAATGTAATGGTCAGAATCACTAACTCCCTAATTATAATTATTAAACAGCTAAATCCGTATTAGCGTAGACTAATTATTAGTCTATGGTATTAGTCAATCTTCAAAACTGTATAACTAAAAAAATACGGATAGAAGCATTAGTAAAATCATAAGAAAAGGGCAACCCTTCTTTTCTGCACTTCTTGTTTTTAAAACAATTTTATTATTAGGTTATCACTTGCTTTTCCTATTATTTACAGATTTTATGTAATAAGTAATGCAGAAAATCATATGTACTATCTTTGATGAGTTCTTAATAACTGTCAATAATTACCTATTTCAAGTTACCTATAATCAAAATTTTCTTCTCCTGCAGAGTTGTTGAGTTGAGAAAACAATTTTAGCATAGGTAAACAATATTGTAGTTTTTTATATTGAACACCGACATTCTATTAGAAGAAAAACTAATTTGAATGTTATAGTACCAAGAATGATAAAAACAATCACCCAAAGGCATACCCACTATATTGGTGCAGCATTATTTAACAGACGCCCTCGTATCTTAAAAACTAGATCCCTATCAGAACAGTTGTTTCGTAAAAAGATAAATATTTGGATTTTTGATATGACATGGTAATTTGTGGAACTTCTCTTTTCGACGGGTTAGGTCAGCCTCTTGTCCGGCATACGTGCAAAGAGGGCTCACAGAAACTACTGCATTGTAGGTAATTAACAAGCCATTGGCGCATACACAGAAGAACAAGAAAAAGATGGTAATTTGTTTTAAATATATTTTATAAATGTAAATAAAAATATTATTACTTTATCAGGTATTGTCCTGTATGGTTGTACATTGTATAATTAGTCCAATTAAAATAATTTATTGACACGTAAATCAAATGATTATGGTTATTATAAATATTATAAATACAGGTGAGTAATAAAGTTATAACACCGAGTCTAGCGCCTAAGTGTCCCATGCCCTAATGGCTCGCGCCTTAATGTCTTCGCGCCCTAGTGTCTCTGCGCCCTAACGTTCCGCGCCCTACTGTCTTCGCGCCCTTGTGTCTAGCGCCCTAACAGCGGCGCCCTAGCGGCCGCGCCCTTACGGCCGCGCCCGAATGTCCTAGACCGGACGTGGTTTACACTGTCAAAGCAGTTAACAGATATTTAATAACATTGATAACAGAAAAAAACAAACAGGTAAAATAACACCTGCAAATACTTTCATATTTCAACTAATAAAAAGGATTGACATCTTGTTGGTATTAATTTAGTAAAATTATTACAAAGATATTGTGGAATCCTATCCCATTACTCTCTGACACCAATTTGAAGTTCCAGAATTGTACGTGGTACCATCACCATTCTGAACCAAATGAAAATCCGTATGACCTCCAGTACTTATCCCTGCCCGTACCATCACACAACCATCATATTGTGACCGTTCCCGGACAAATTATTATGTGGATTATTAGGTGTTCCGGGTTCACGCCAAATTAAATCACACCTATTATCTGGTTGCAAAGTGAACCATGACTTGTCACTAAACACTCATCATTCACACACATTCTGCGGGTTCTTTTATGATTTGTAGTAAATGGAATGACAGGCCGACGTCACGAAGGTGATTTCTTATAGTTTGTGCTGATACCAGCCTTCTATTATAGTATTATAGTAACGCAGGGTTGCATTAAGAGTTCGATTTCAACCTGTATGTTGCGAGAGGTAATGATCATCCCTTGTTATTAATGCTAGCCGATCTTATCCCTGTCTTCGTCGAGCATCTTCAGTTTCCAAAACTGGTTCTTTGACTCGCCCCAGACACCAGGAGCAAAGCGTGGGTTTGAAGTGCTTCAAATTAATAACCAAAAAAATTAATCGTTTATTTAAATGAGAGAGGAAATATGTACATATGTAAGTATTAATAATAAAACATGTGATTGTCATAACTATTTTAAGTTTCTTTGGGGAATAGTGAATGAGCTGTTTTTTTAAATTGCAAACTAATTTGCGTATCTGTAAATACGTACTTCGAATTGATCATAATATCATCCTTCCAAGTCTTCCATGAGTTCTTGAATGCACTGGAATGAATAAAACTTTTTTCAATTGAAATCGACCAGAAATCAAGTTTCTATATAAATTCTTTAATTTTGGTCGTGACTATTATTATGTTAATATCGCGAATTTGAAACCTGCTGTTCAGAGGGTGTTTAAGTGCTTGAAAATACCAGCAAGGAAAGCGAGCCTGAGAATACAAAGGAAATTGGAAAAAAATGTTGTCATATTCCGGTTTCTCATCTTGCACTGACATCAAAAGTTTCACTTTTAACTGGAAAACTATTTTCAAGACGTTATTTGCGTATAAAAACCCCACATCTTCACAAACTTTTGGAAAAATACGAGTTTACAATGCTTTTCCCTTGATGGAATTTACCACTTTAATGACATTTTTCGAAACACAATCCATTTCAGAAGAGAAAGGTTTTGATTGAAGAGCTTCTTGATGTAAAAAACGATGTAACGCGGTAGAATTTGGCATTATTTGTTTTAATCTGATAATAAGACCATAGCAACGTATTTTGCTCAGTCAATTTCGTACTTGTTAATACTTTGCATGAAAGTGTCAAATAAACATTTTCCGGTGGTATTGACCTCTACTGCAGTGCAGAATAAAATATCTTCTATAATACCGTGTACGAATCTAGGACAAAAAACCCCCGGACAAAAAACCCCGGACATAAAACCCCCAGACAAAAAACTCCCGGACATAAAACCCCCCGGACAAAAACCCCCGGACATAAAACCCACCGAACAAAAAACCCCCGGACAAAAAACCCCACACAAAATTAATTATTTATAATATTAGTAATGCAAAAAATAGCTATTTTTGTCAATATTTAATCACTTTAATCAATTTACTTTACTATACTAATACGAACTTTACAATCTAATGTTATTATTAATAGCATTTAAAAAGTTTTCAATATCACGTTCCCCCTCAATAAAATCGTTGCACAGTTGCTTTAGACGGATTTGTATATTTTTATATTTTTATATGCCTTCTGCCTATTAGCTAATTTTAGGATTAAAAGATAATTTTAAGTTTTTTTTGTTTGTGGCCATTTATTTGAGTTAAACTAAATAACGTGCGTACAAATAAAAACGAATTCGCAGTGGCCTTTGGAATTTGAGGGCTTGTCTTCATTTGGTTCACACGCTGTGTGGTAATGACAGTTATGAATACTTTTTGTCCACGCGAAAAAACCATTGTTAATTCACGCGGTGCCACTAATTAAACTGTATTTACTAATTTTTATCTAATTACTGGAACTATAAAAGTCGAAACGTTATAAATAATAGCAAACACTAGCGCTAACGTTTGACACATCCTAACCTAACCTATGATTTGACAGCATTATTTGTTAATCGTGTGAATCAAATGAAGACAAGCCCTCAAATTCCAAAGGCCACTGCAAATCCGTTTTTATTTATACGCACGTTATAAATTTACACTGAATTCATACCCTATAAAACAGATTAAATCCGCGCTTGTTTTTTCGACGGCTTTTTTATCCTAAATTCTGTTTTGTGGGGGTTTCTTGTCCGGGGGTTTTTTATCCGGGGGTTTTCTGTCCGGCTACGGGAGGGAGTTTAGGTTTCTTTCAAAGAATTCCGCAGGCATTTCTTTTTTGTCTGGATGTTTGGTATTTAAATGTCGAAATAGCTTTGATGGCTTCATACTTTCTTTTGACAACACTTCTCGACAAAGTACCTATGCACTAGAGTTTCTGGGAAATAACGGTAAAACCATATTTGCGATATTCATCGCTGTACAATCTATTTTTCTTTGCATTCTTGTCACTGCTAGAAGCGGAAGGTTTCAATGGACGTTTTAAAAAGTTCTACATTTTTAATGAAACGAGTATATCTCCTTCTTAATGATAAATATTTGTTATAGATTTATTGCACTCAACACAGAGGCAGCAGTAAGTACAGCACATGATTTTGAAATGATGACCAATCTCAGCGGGGTCCGCTGTTTATTAAAAGCAAAATGGATTTTCCAGATTATTCCAGTGGTATTTAGTACCCTTTCGAATACGGTAGAAATTTCCGGAAACACGAACGAAGAACAAATAAATAAATTTCACTACTTGGTAATAGAATGTTTAGCCGCTGATTCTGAATGAAGTTGAGTACTACAAGAGATGGGTCGCGAGAAAAATGTTTGTCAGAAAGTGGTCGTGCTTTAAAAAAGTTGGAAAAGTGGGAACCACTGTACTACATTATTAATGCTTAAAGACGCACCTAAGCATTTTCTTTTTACTATTTTGTGGAAATTTATGTGAAGGCACACTTGATTATAAGTGGCATATTTATACTAATAAAACACCTGACATCTTTTTTTTGTTTTCTATTTTTCTTCCGTGTTTTACGTCCCCCGGGTGTACTTTGGACATTTTGTTTAACTTCTGTAATATTTTTATATACTGTTTCCAAAACTGCAAGACATATTTAGCTGAATTTTGCTAAATCTTGATAATTTTGTTTAACACGCAAAATATTTTTTAAACGATTGTAACGCGGTTTGAGTTGAGTTTTCTGTATTTTGGGTACACGAATAGAAAGCTGGCATTAAAAATTATAGGACTGTATGTGTAACTCATTTTTCACCAATATCGCAGTTGATGATATTTGAAAAACGCACCTCAATTAAATTGAATGTTATGCACTTTCGCTTCTTTACAAATTGTGGGGTAAATCTACGTAAGCTAATGGCCGAGATTAAGGCTGAAATGCTTCTTTTTCTTCTTCTATGTATAGGCCAATGGCCTGTTAATTATCTACAATAGAGTAAGTTCTATAAGCTCTCTTTGCACGTATGCAGGACAGGAGGCTAGCCTAACCCGTCGAACGCAGGAGATAAGTTCCACTACATGGTTTACGATTGTCAAAGATATTCGTATGACAACCGGGACCGACGGTTTTATGCACCCTGGGAGCACGGCCAATTGCATATGCCACTGCAATGGTCCACCCATCCAAGTACTGACCGGTGCGGATTGCGCTGGACTACGAATACCGTTTGACCGGCGTCGGCAGTACTCCGCTATGCAACCGAAATGCAAAAGCTTAAAATACACAGTTTCTGCAACCGCCTATTTTTAAACTTAAGGGTCAAGTACAAATTACGGTAGCTCCCGAGCTACAGCTAATTAATTACATAATTTCTCTTATATAAATTTACAAATATATATAAAAAATTACGATCAGAACATTATGGTAGGCTCAACTTTGCAGCCATAATGAACCTTGGTCCACCCTCCGCTTGACCTATGGCCTTCCAAGCGGCGACAGATTTTACATAATGCACATTAAGTATGTACGTGCCCCTCTTCCTGAGGGGCCCCATATTTTTTAAATGTTTTTGTAATATTCATGTTAAGTATAATTAGAAAATTTTCAGCACCAAAGTTAATGTGTAAATCTTAATCTGAATGAAAAATTACCTTTTAGTTTTCATTACTTTGCACTACCAACAAAATAATATTCGAAAAGAGAAAAGTATATTTCAAATTGGTCTGACGCCCAAATTCGTTATAGGTAAAAGTCTAGATACTACTCTTATAGTAAAGAATTCGTACTTGTCCAAATATTTGTAAATTTGTAATAAATATTTACTTGAATAAATTTGATGCACTACATAGATATAATACGTAATAAACTTTGTGGTGTCAAATTTGTTCGTTTAATATATTAAGACTACGAGGCCCACAAATTAGAAAAGTGCTTGGGGCCACATATTACCTAAGTCCGCCACCAAAAATCCCCACTAGTAACCAAGAAAATGAAAAGTTAAACTGTGAGCAAAAGCGTGTTGAGGCACACTTTACTACCCTCCAGCGACCATCGCGTTTCAACTTACAGTAACAAATGAAAACGTCACAAAAATTGTTAGATTTCTTGTTTAAAAATGTTGGAGGTGAAATATAAAAATATTTGCAGGTGTTATTTTAACTGCCTGTTTTTTAATTACTAATGTTGTTAAATGTCCGTTAATTGTTTTGTAGTTTATGCAGTGTAGTTTATGGATTTAGTGTTCTCATGAGTCAGACACCTTCAAATAATCTCAAGTTTAAATCGCTGAAATTCCAACATTACCAACAAGCTGTGAAATTTTGAAACAAATTTTGCTTGACATTTTAACGTAGTTGTTTACAAGTTTAATTGTGTGAAACTTGTCAGATATACTTGAAGGTTTTTAAAATACATAATTTTAAAGTAATCGTAGAATTGAATAAAGAGCATTATCGAGCTGTGATTTTTTACAATTTCACGCGTGGTATTAAGCTGTAAAGAATGTTTTGAGAAACTCAATCGAGTGTTTGGTGACAAGTCGTGTTCCTTAGTTACAGTAAAGCGGTGGTACAATGAATTTCAACGTGGTCGACTTTCCTTAAATGACTTTCGAGCTCCTAAGTCAACACCGGCAGCTACCAAAAAGAATATTGGTCTTGTATGAAACATGATTGAAGAGTTGTTCGTGAACAAAGCCGAAATAAAAAGATTTTTTAGAATCACTGGACACGTTTCCACTGTAGAACTGAAGGATCGTCGTACTATTAATGCTCAATGGTACACCACAGTTTGTATGCCTCAAGTTCTCCAAAATGTTCGCGAAAAACGTCGAAGAGGAAGGATCATTTTGCATCAAGGTAACGCTCGGGCGCACACTGCTGCTCAAACGACTGAGTATTTGAATGCCCAAAACATTGAAATAATGGGTCATTCGCTGTATAGTCCAAACCTAGCATCTACTGCGTGTTACTTTACTAGGCTCAGCAGAAAGAGAACAGCCCTCGTATTAAGTAATAGTGAAATAATAAATGTAAAGGGTTTTCCAATAAGAGGTCCCATTTTAAATTCCCTGGCATTTTTAAATTGTTGAATGGAGGGCCTTGAGTGTTTGACACTTGTCAAGTGAAAAGTGTACGATTTGAGAAAATGGAAAGATATACGCTCCAACAACGTGCAGAAATAGTGGAAATTCATTATCAATATGGTGCAAATTTCGCCCAGACAGTTCGCAGCGTTCGTCGTGTTTTCGGTCGGTATGACTCACCTTCTCGCCGTGCCAAACGCCGTGTGAAACATCACTAAATTTGAGCAAAAGGGACAAGAGTTACTGATGTAAAATTGCCAGTTCGTACTCGTATCGCCAGGTCAGCTGAGAACATTACCGCTGTTGCTGAAAGTGTTGCTGAAAACCCGGGTTTGTCTATCCCAAGACGTTCCCAGCAATTGGGCCAGCCTTCATCGCATTTTGCACAAGGATCTTAGCCTGAATGTTTATAAAGTGCAGTTGATCCAAGAACTAAACGGCGGACGTTCGTTGATTGGGTGTTGCAAATGCAGGCAGTTGACAACGTTTTTTTCAAAAAAATCATCTTTAGCGATGAAGCCCATTTCCATCTTCAGGGTTTCGTCAATAAACAGAACTGCCGCATCTGGGGCGCCAAAAACCCTAAAACAATAGTCCAGAAAAATCTTTATCCCCAACGAGTGACTGTTTGGTGCGGTATTTGGTCAGGCGGTCTCATCGGAGCGTATTTTTTCGAGAATGAAGAAGGTGCTACAGTGACAATCAATGCGGAACGCTACCGTGGGATGCTAACTGACTTCCTTTGGCCTAAATTGGACGACATGGACGTAGAAAATCTTTATTTCCAGCAGGATGGTGCTACGAGCCACACAAGGCACGAAACAGTTGCACTATTGAGGGAGAAATTTCCCGGGCACCTTATTTCGCGGAACGGAGACATAAACTGGCCATCCAGATCGTGCGATCTCACACCAGCAGACTTTTCTTTGGGGCTACGCGAAGGAAAAAGTCTACGCTAATGGCCCACAAACAATTCAAGCGCTCAAAGAAAATATTCGAGCCGTTATTGGTCAAATAGAGCCACAATTGTGCGAAAATGTGATGCAAAACTTTCTCAAAAGAATAGCCAGTTGCAGAAGAAGCCGAGGTGGCCATTTACCAGATATCATTTTCCACAACTAATCGTGGGGTTTGTACTTTGGTTTGAAATAAATACTTTGGCAGTATTTCGTAAAAAAATATTTTTAAATAATTTAAAATGGGACCTCTTAATGGAAAACCCTTTACTTCTAGCAGAATGTAGCATGGCACGCGGAATGCGTACAAGCCGGAGCGAAACATAATATGCACAACAGAAACAAAACTCGGTCTTCGCTTAGATAGTACAATCAGAGCCACACATTTTGTAATGGCAACAACTTCGATAGGGCGTGAGATGAAGTGCAAGCTAATTTATTCAAATGTACAAAATATTGATGCTTTGTTTTTTTATATAGTTTATAAACTAACAATTAATAATGTCTAATAATAATAATGGCGAGGCTCTACGCCCCATGAAGGGGTTTGGCCTGCAAGGCGGAAGGTCGGAGCTCCCTTGCACTCACAGCCGATTGTCGCGTGCCAAATTAATGACACGTGGTGATGTGGTGAGCATTACACATTAGCAACCACACGATTATCCCTAGTTAATTCGAACGCAGGTACCCAATTATTTAAAATGACTGGTTAGGCCGCCAGCCAGATATCGAGTCGGGGTTTTGAACTCCCGACCTTCCATATCGGAGCCCAGTGCTCTAACCACTGGACCACACTGACGCAATAATATCTAATAATAGTAATAATACAGCTTTATTTTTTATTTTGCTAGTAAAAACCATTTTACTTTTCACAGCAGAACTGACGACAATAACAAGAACAGCAACAATAACAACATTAATAACAAAAAACAGAATTAGCAAAATCAGCTTGCGTGCACACACCGTTTTAGGGATGTTCATTAAATAGAACCTACTCCATTGTAGGTAATTAACAGGTCATTAGCCTACAATCAGAAGAAGAAGAAGAAGAAGAAGCACAAAACAAAACACGAGAAGTTCGGGACAGTACAGTGTGATTGTAAATGATTGAGGACAGTTTGAATTTACCGCCACAAATTTTAGTGTATTTCACATGTTGGTTGTGGCTATATCAATACAAGGTGTTTCTATAATAGTTAATCAACGTTTGAGAGCATATAAAACAAGAAAAATAAAGACGAAAATCATCAATAAATTTTTTTGAAAAAATGTATACTAAGGGGATACAGGCCCTTAACTGTCAGCTTCTAAAGATGATTTTAATTTAATATCTCGGAAACCATAAGTGATAAAATGATAAAATTTGGTATAGATAATATCTTTGTCATACTTTATCAGATAAAATTAAAATAAATTAAATAAATATTACAATTTACTTTCGGCTTAGACCGCGTCGTCATTTGGGAACTACGCCCAGCATTATCAGGTAAGGACCGACCTGTAGCTTGTCTGACTGTACAAGCATTTGCTCTAGAAGTTTGAGCCATATTTGTTCGTAGGCCCTGCCTG
>JABXWE010102827.1:0-33349 GCA_014611495.1 Limonius californicus | reverse complement strand
GGATGAAAATTTTAATCGAATCTGAATATCTAAATGAAATAAAAAGTCTAACAAACAGAACTGACTCTAAAATTAGTAGTAGGCAATAAATAATCCAGGTTAGGAAACAGTTTGTAGAGTTAGATTAGAAATATGACGGAATCCAGAATTACAAACATCAAATGACGGATGGATACTTCATGTGCATCTGAATATTTAGATAAATTAGAGTCTATCAAATAGAAGTGATTCAAAAATAGTTAAGAATACAATTAATAAATAAGGTAGGCATGATTTTGTAAAATTAGATTAGAAACTTAACGAAATCCAGAATTACAAACGTCAAACAATGGATGAAAATTTTAATCGAATCTGAATATCTAAATGAAATAAAAAGTCTAACAAACAGAACTGACTCTAAAATTAGTAGTAGGCAATAAATAATCCAGGTTAGGAAACAGTTTGTAGAGTTACATTAGAAATATGACGGAATCCAGAATTACAAACATCAAACGACGGATGAATACTTCATGTGAATCTGAATATTTAGATGAATTAGAGTCTAACAAATAGAACTGACTCAAAAATAATTAAGTATACAATGAATAAATCGGGTAGACACGATTTTGTAAAGTTAAATTTGAAATCGGGAACTGCAAACATCATACGACGAATATATAGATGAAGTATGAAAAGAGTTTCTAAAATTGAACTACAACTATGACGAAATTGAGAATTACAAATATCGACCGACCGATAGAAACTTTAAATGAACACGAAAGTTCCTATGCAGTAAACCAATAGAGTCAACTGGATCAAAAATAATTTAGTGAGCAAAGAATACATAACGGCCGCCACGAATTCGTAAAATTAGATTAAAAATATGAGCAGTCGGGAATTACAAACATCAAACGATAAATAGAAGCTTCAAGTGAATTTGAATGCCTAAACTAAATAGCAGGTCTAACGGATAGTAGAACTGAACCAAAAATTATTACAGTAAGCAATGAGTCAGTCAGATTTGCCACGATTTTGTAAAGTTAGTTTGAAATCGGGAATTGCAAACATCAAACGACGAATAGAATCTTCTATTTAATTTTAATCCTTTTACAAAGTAAATGACTTTACAGAGACAACTAAATCAATAATTATTTAGTAAACTATGAATAGCTGAGGTTTGACGAATTTGTGAAGTTACTTTACATTATAAATATGACAAAACGGGAATTACAAACATCAAACGAAGAATAGAAATTTCAAGTTAATCTAATTCCCGAAGTAAAGAAGACTTTTAATAAACGAAAAAATACGAATTTAGTGAGCGCTTAAATGTTAAGGTTTAGTGTGAGTTTGTAGCTTTAGATCAAAAGTTTGATTAAAACTGAAATACTCAAAGGAAAATGGAATCGGAAACAAAAATGTAAAATGAAGTTGAATACTCCCAGTAAAGAAGAGTTCTAACTAACAGAACCAATGCCCAGAAAAGAGATCAAAGTAGAGAATAACTAGAAACTAATTGCTGGCCATTCTGATTGTCGGACAGCGATGAAAAATGAAAATCGTTTTTTTTTTAGTAGAAGCCGTTTATGTTTAAGAGAGCTCCGTATTAATTTTTTTCAACGGAATTTTTTTTGTTCATCTCTAAGGCACTTTCTAATAGGAATATCACGTGTCTGAAACTAAGACGGCATCTTGTTTGAACAAAGTGGAATACAGATCGTATATTCAGGCTACATATCACGTTTCAAAATAATGAATCAACATAGCATTAGAACCGAAAGCACAGAAAATATAAAAAATTGTAGAAACCCAACCAATAGCTGAACCATCCCTAACAAAGTATTACAAAGGCCGAGGAAGGCTCAGACGGTACCATGGAGGAGGTACTGCGAGGACGTCGGACGATTGCTAGAATGTGCCGCCAGATACCATAAGATTCTCTGTAACTACACTCAGTGGGTAGGAAGTTTTCTGTATCTACTGTATACTTAGTAGGCCTGCCGCCTAGAGCTGACTGAAAAACTTTCAGAAAAGTGATAACCTACATCAATATCGAATGGGGATGCACGCATTTGAGCCATTTAAACTATCGGGACAGGACAGGAATATCTCAGCCATGCTGCTAGACCTCTTGCTTATCAGAATCTGTATGGTTCTGACCACCAGCATGACTCTTAACTTTATACCGACAGTATATAGTTTAGCCAAAGTGGTTCGTCCACAAAGTGAGGGTTCATCCGGAGGGTGGAAAAGTCGCTGGGATACAAAAAGATTCTTTTAGGTGCCTTTGTGGATATGGAAGAAACATCTGATAATACATCGTTTAACTGTATCACCTCAGCTATCAGAGATATAGGGTTAGATAGGATTTGCTGCAGATGGATATACTGCCTGCTATGAGGTAGGGTGGTATTTACGAAATTATTGAACGAGACATTGGCAGTCCGAGTAGCAAGAGGATGCCCGCTGGTAGAAGTCCTCTTTTTTTTACTGTGGAACCTTGCCATAGGCGGGTTGTTGAGGAAACTCGAAATTTGAAAAAGAAAGCTTTTCTCTCTCAGCATACGCAGATGACTTAGTCATCCCACGTAAAAGGACATTTATCAACATTGATACAAACGGGTCCTAGCACTGTCTAGAAACTGACCTAGGAGTGTCTAGAAAAGCACGTAAGCAAGTGGATTTGCGAACAGCACAAAACTGACTAGACCAACAGGCTACGACTAAATTATAGCAACGCGTTTATAAACCGACCCTGCACAAAAGACAGATCTGCTTTAAGCAGGATACAGCGCAGGATTGCAACAGGGTTATTAAGAGGATACGCGATTGTAAAGTAACATATATGGAGGATCAATATATTCAACGCAAACCTTACAAGTAGATTCTGTAACACTGAATCATGTTTTGTACAGCTACGATGTGCTCGAAGAAAACCCCTCACATAGGGTCGAAAAACTTTAGCCCACACACAATAACAGACCTGCATCTCTTGGTACAGGAAACTGAGATCACTGATTGGGTGTGATACCTAATCAGGGTGGACACAAAAGGACATTTCATGCTGCAGACTCTCTAGAACAATTTTAGACGGACCCAGAAGATGAAGGAAGTATGTTGGGATGGTTTATAAAACACTAGCAGCTTGATATTTCTTTCAGCACGATGGTGCTCCGTTGTACTGGATAATATCGATGATTCTTATAGATTTTCCGGACGTTTATTGGTTTAATTGTAGAACGTTATTAATTACGTAGTGTGTATTTTTACTTGTGCTAGACTTCTAGCAAGCTGCAATTTCGATTCTCTTAAATTACTGACCATATTGCAACTACTAGGAGCCTAGGAACATAAGGAAGAAAAAATACTAACTAGGAGCAATACAGTCAATTAAAATCCACTTTGCAAGGTGCAGGCATGAAGGACAGGGTTCGATCAACTACAATAATTGGAGGAGGAGGGTAAGTAGATAAGCCAAGGCGCCACCTGTTTTAAATTACTTTTCGCTCTTGAAGATAATACGATGTAAAACAGGAACCTTCCTGGGATTTGAACTTGCCTTGCTTCGGCAATTACTCAATTTTATACAAGAAAATGGGTATAATACAACAATACACAATAAAACACGACAATATCAAGCTACCAAACTAATAATAATGACGCCTAACACAACCCAACATGAATTAACACAAACATATATGTAAATAACAAAATTTCTATAGGTAACAGTACACAATACGACGGATAATGCACTCCAAAATTAGATTAAAATAAAAGTAGAGAACGCAATAATGGGAAATTACTTATGAATACTAAAGCATTGTATCAGCTTGCAACTCGCAAATAGAAATCGCGATCAAACCCGCCAAATATTCAAAGTTTCTCGAGGCCTTGCCAACGAAATACCCAGATTAAAAATAGCTAAATTATGGTATTAACTACCGACGCACTCGTTAATCAAAATCAACAGTTTTCACAATATTCCACCTAATTGTTATGTTCCAAATTAAACAGATTAATGTACACTGTCGACCATTTGACAAACATAAAAAGCTTTCGTTATATTACATATAAACTGAAATCACAGTAATTATAAAACTTAATTATTCAATCATGAATTTATAAATAAAATAATGTTGACGATGACCCCTTTCTGGTTGAAATTACAGTTTTCCGAATCTTCCTCGAACAACTAAGAATTTATTTAAGAATTAAATATAATGGAGCGGAAACACTCCTAATGCTTATCAACGCCGCTAATAGTTCGAACTGCTATGCATCAGTTGTGTTCTGTACGCGGAAGGTAAACTCCAATCGCGTTGAAATATTTCCAGAGTCTTTTTTCTTTTAAGTGACGGTAGATAACTTCGGCCGTATCGTATTCGCCAGAAAATGTAAAACTGGCGAAAAGAACTCTCTCGGAGAGATTAGCAAAAATCAGGATAACCTCTGAAATTCGTATAGCTACTATCGATATCTAAAATCCCAGAATTGCGGTCTTGAAAATTAAATTGGGAAACTTCCCAAGCCTTAGACGAATTCTAAAAAAAAACCGAGAAGACGTGCACTTTCTATGAGAACTCAAAAATAATGAACGCCACACGGAAATATCAAATCGCCATTTCCTAAACCGGAAATATACGAATGTATGAAACGAAATTTAAACAAAGCCAAAAGTGAATTAACCAAAAGCATAAAGTATGCAATACAAAATGCTATTTTAAAAATTTCTCACCTTTTTGAAAATACATTTATAATAAGAACTCATTTTGCATCACAGAAGAAAAATTATTTGCAGTTATAATAGTTCTAAACGATAATTGGGTTACTTTCTGATTGAACTGTATATGTGTTTGTGACTGCACATATACACAATTTTTTACGGTGATATTAATTAGGCGAACTGTATAATTGTGTAGTATATTAGGTGTAAACTCTTTTCATAGCTTTCAATTTGCCAATTGATTTAATTTCTTAATAGCATTTCAAGTTCAGCTAGTAGATTGATATTCAAATAGATACTAATAGATACATTCAACAGCTTTACTCATAATTCGTAATTAAAAATATGTTTGTTCATGAGTTTTTCAATATTGCTCTTAAGTTTTGAAACATCCTATACACACATTATGTGCAAGTTATATCTAATTCCGCGAAAAATATTTCTATGGAATTTTGGCTTTCACTAATATTGCGTATTTGGAAATTTGTTAAAAATATGGTTACGAAGAGCGCAGACGAAATTGTTTTACAAATTTTTAACATAGGCATCCGAATTTTACATTCACAACATACAAAAATACTTGTTAAATACCATTCAACTTTTCATTCAAAAATCGTGTGCTTTTGATGAAAGTTTGCTTTGCGTGTTTAACAACGAACGACACGGTTTCCGGTCAACTAGTTTGTCGCATTTTCCACCAGGAAGGGGGGAGATGGAACAATTAAAAGCGCCGTGGCGACGAGCGGTGGCCAAGACGGGAATTACATGCAAATCGAGCCCATTACTCTCAACCTAGACGCTATCGTCCTGGCAATCTAATAACTCACCCCCATGATTATACGTTTTGCTTTGTGAATAATTTTTGTTTTTAATTCTCTTAGACTCGTTTTGTTTCGCAAAATGTTTACTTTGGCTAATTGCAGTATAATTTGAAAATAATTATTTGAATCACTTTAATGGGCTTTCATTCTTCAAGAAGGAAATAGCTACCTGGAAATGCCAACTCAAACCTTATATAAATGATAATACCGTTTCCAGTATGTGCAATGCAGGATCAAATTTTAAAATGTTGGGGACAAAATGAAGTATCGTATTATTTTGGTATATTGTCACAAAATGCAAGTTATAAAAATTAAAATTAATAAAGTTATAAGAAAAATCCAAAGAATAGAAACAAAGGTATAAACTTTACATATAGTTCATCATTCTTTATCACAAACTCTAAGAAAGTAAATTAGTTGTACATTATAGAACATTTTAGTGAACATGTTTGTGATGAACACACAGGTTAGATATATGTATGAGGGAGGTTCAAATTTGACCTGAATTTTAATTTTTCTGAACGTAATTGAAGAGATACTGCAAAGCGGTTTTATATTCATCGAAGTAGGCATGTAAGCCAACGCCATAAACAATTGCAACTTGATTGTATCAATACTGTCCGTTGTAATAACAATGCCGTGCAACAATGTGTCAAACTCTGTTGCACAACGTGTAATTATTAAATTTCTTTTCAAAGAAAGATGTAAAATCGACTAATATTCATCAGTGACTCCAAAAATAGTTTGAGGAAGAGTGTTTATCACTCAGAACAGTCTTTGAGTGGTGTAAATCCTTCCAGGATGGTCGTGAATGCGTGTCGAACTTGCTGCATGCTGTCCGTCCAGCCTCTGATGTGAATCTTGGGAACATTCAAAAAGTTGACCAGATGATCCGGAGCAATAGCCGAATATTTGTGAAGGAAATGGCTGGGATTGTAAACATTAATGTTGGTAGTGTTCAAACTATTGTCCACAAGTTAAATTTAGTAAAGTTAGCGCCAGAGGGGTTCAAAATAACTTTCCGCGTAACATCAGCAGAAACGACTTCAAGTTTGCAGAGAACTACGGCTTCGCTATGAAGGCGATGACTTTTTGTCATCTATCATAACAACTGATGAGACCTGGGTACACCATTATATCCCAGAAAGCCAGAATGTTAGCATGGAATGACGTCACTCAAGCTCTCCTCCGCCTAAAACACAACCATCGGCTGGCAAAGCTATGGCCACTGTATTCTGGGACGCTATTGGACCAATTTACGTCGATTTTCTCGAAGAAAGAAAAACGATTAATTCTGCTTATTACAGTGAGCTTCTGGGAAAGGTTAAGCTGGCCATACGAACTAAAACACGCGGTCTCTTAAGCAAGGGCGTTATTCTACTGCACGATAACGCTCGCACGCGTACAGCCAGTCTAACGAACAATGCATTGGCTAAATTGTACTGAGAAATACTGCTTCACCCTCCATATAGTCCGGACTTGGCTCCAAGTGACTATCATCTCTGTGAGCCACTCAAAAAGTTCTTGGGAGGCAAGCGATTTGCCTCTAATGAGGAAGTGAAGGATGTGATGCAAAACCGAAAGAATTTTTTTCGACGGGATTACAGAAGCTACCGGAGCGATGGGACAAGTATATTTTAAAGGGGGGTTGTGCAGGTCCAAATTGCATCACCCTCGTATAAGGTATAGTTCTGATGTTAGGTTACTATTATTTTCGGTTTGAATTCTAAACAGTTCACGCTGGTTAGTATTTGGATAAGTGGCCCATTATAGTGGCATATGCAACCAGGTGTGTTTCGAAAGCACGTTAAGCCGTCGGTTCCGGTTGTTATACAAACCCCTTTGACAATAATCTTAAATCATGTGGTAGCACTCCTCTCCTCTGTTCGATGGGTTAGACTAGTCACCTGTTCGGCATACGTGCAAAGAGGATTCATTGGATTGTAATTAACAAAGGATTGACCTAAATACAGAGGAGGAAGAAGAACAAGTTCTCAAGGCAAACATAACTTACACTTTGAAACAAATATATATGTCCTGAAGATACCTACTCTTTTTTGGCGAGAACTGTTATTCTTGTGTACAATAAATTTAATTTTTGAACTGTAGGATTTTGCCAAATTTGGCAAATGACCAAAAACTTTTTGTGATCCAACGAAAACAGTGAATTTTTTGAACCACATTCAGATTTGATTCTCTTCTGAAATTTGTTTTCTTATATCACGTCTTTGTAAGCTATTTTCACCGGAAGATGCATCCTTTCTTCCCTAGATTCGTTTAGAAATCTCAGGTTGGGACCAAAGTCTTAAATTGTGGTTTGCCACTTGTGCACTAGCAATCTAGCTGTACTGTTGTTGCGATGGGAATTTCTGTTTATGTATGCTGAATTCATCTTTTTTTCTATTAATGGGCTTATAGTTAAATTCTATAATGGTTACTGGATCAGGAAAGCCACCTAGTGACAATATTTTACCACGAAGAGTGGTAATCATTATATATGGCTCTGATATTGCTCATTGGTCGTCCTAACAGTTTTTAAAGGGTTACCAGTTTATGTACCCAACCAAAATCAGACTTATTAGAAGTTGCCTTGTTTTGTTGTTCCATTTACACTTATAGACTTAGTGCCCTTTAATTTAATTATATAGACTAGCATTAAACCTCTTAAAAATCTTTAGCATATAGAAAGTCGCTGCTGTAATTATGTTACATCCGCAGATCAATTTTAATAGAAACCACAATCATTGTTTTAACTGATTAAACTATTTTTTGTAAAGTATCAGAATAAACAAGCCTTTCGTGGATTAATCTAATTTTTCGATTTTGCCGCCAATTTTCAAAAAATGGTTCTGAAATTTTCCCAAATATATCTGCATTTCCGATCTCCGGAAGAGTTCCATTAAGAGTTTTTTATATTAAAGAATTTTGACTATAATATAGACATATATGTACTTTCATATTTACCAGAAGTTATCACAAATTAGTATCTTAACACGGTTTGATGATCTCTATTCGGAAATCGATCTTTATACAAATACGATTGCGAGAGCAAAGACTTTATGGAAGTTGTAGAATTAATTATCAGAGTGCAGTTGCAATTTTTGTTCACTAATACTGACAAACATTGGTTAACGCCTTGAAGGTATGCTGGTAATATAACCACTATGTTTGAACAAACAAAGTATACTCTAAGAAAAACGACTTCATTTCGAATACTTTTTGGCAAACACTACTCACACTAGGCAGTTGGTATTCTTATTATTAATTTTTCTTGTCAGTTGGAATCAGTAAATCAATTATCCAAAATGCCAGTGGTTTTCAAAACATAAAATATAGAAAAATGTAAATAGTTCTGCTAAGATAATCCTTGCTTTGTCTCAATGATACCTTCACTTTCGTAGCAATTTAATGTATGTAGTTTAAGTTTTTTCTTTGCAGCAAACAATTAATTGAAATATATCCATTGTAAAACCTTGCTACGCCTGTAGTAGTACTCACGCTTTTCGATGGGAACCTCATTCCAATCCGAATGGAATACTTTGTTTTGCGCAGTCACCTGGAAATCTACACACATAGGTACACCACAGATATAGGTTACCTACAGCTGAATATTCCTGAATCACGGGAAACGTAAACACTTCTATTTCAGAGAAGATGTACTAGGCGGAATACGTCGCTGGTTTGCCATTGCCCTGCGGAGGGAAAACGCCCGTTAAAAATCCATGGCTTTTCGCGTAGAACTTTAACGCACTGAGTTCTAGCCCACGACTGGTTTTGTTGATTATCAAATAGTATTTCTATGGTTTACGATCTTTACGTTATTCTAAGGATTATCTTCTAATTTTCTACATCCGTTATACCAAGGCATATGTTACTTCATTTATTTTATTAAATTACTAAGATAAACTGACAATAAATTATCTGGATGGATATAATTTATATAAAACTTTTGACAGAATATTTAAAAATTCTTTATAATTAATTTTTGTTTGTGCTAAGAGAATAGTGGTGGTGGTATAGTACTGTGCAAATTAGTAGAGATAAGCGTATTAGGGATGTGATTAGACTTCCTGTAGAGGGATTTCTGCATGTCTAGTCTCGTCTGTAAAGCTACGCTGCTGTTGTTCACTCTTCTAATTCAATCTCAATTGAAATTTCCCGCAGTGAGGACGTGACTGGTGTGTTCTTACTATTCTGATATTGTTCCAGTTCTTCTATAAAAATGGATATCACTCCCCGAGCGAGCGGAAATTACTGATTTGAAAGAAAACGCGGAGTTGACGATTCGGGAGATAGCAAATGTAGTTAATGTGGAGAAATCCAGTCTTTCAAGGATGGTGAAACGACATGAAGAGACCAGCTCCACAGACATTGAGGACGTGACTGGTGTATTCTTACTATTCTGATATTGTTCCAGTTCTTCATTAAAAATGGATATCACCCCGAGCGAGCGGAAATAACTGATATGAAAGAAAACGCGGAGTTGACGATTCCGGATATACGAAATGCAGTTATTGTAGAGAAATCCAGTCTTTCAAGGATAGTGAAGCGACATGAAGAGACCAGCTCCACAGACATTTTCTGGAAAGACCGTTGTATAAGGAAAAGCAAGAGAGATGATGTTCTAATCAGAAGAAATAGGAAGAAGACCGGTGTGAACCTCAACTTGCTTCTCACGGTGTGAATGTGGACGGTTCTATTGAGCTCCGCTGACTCCTGGAGTGCGGCCACAAGGCCAGTGAAGAAGCGGCTCTTGATAGCGGCAGACGAAATGGTTTCATGGGCAAAGAAAAACCCGTTTAAGATCATATTTTGGGGGTACTTCAACGCTTCCGGTCTACAGACTCTTCGGTCCATTGAAATCATGATGAACACTACGAAATATGTAACTGTTTTGGAGGCGAAACTGACCCGACGGTGCAGAAGCACATTTTAGATGGTTCTAACAGAATCTTACTTCCTATCACAAGTTGATCAAGAGCTTCTTTACCGAAGGAAAGTTGAATGTATAGGTATGGCCAGGAAATTCACCGTACTTTCATCCGATGGAAAACCTGTGAACCATTGCGAAGGCTCGCATAGCAAAGATGGAGTGCGCAACTAAAGTTAAAATGATAGAAACTGTAATCTAAGTGTGGTTTAGGAATCCTGCAGTGAAGAAGATGTGCGATAAACGTGTAGCATCAATGCCTGTGAGGGTAGGGGAGGCAACCACAGCAAAAGGAGGTCAAATTAATTAGAAGAAGATGGTAAATAAATTAATTTTGTAAGGATTGGCTTTCGTTGTTATTATTATACTGTTTGTCCCAACTAATTAGCACAGTACTGTAGTTCAAGTGGTGGTGGTAACTCGATCGTCGAATGCTTGCTTTCTGAGCAAAACGTCGACTCTGGCTTGAGTTGGAGACCCCAGAATTATCACGGTAGTTACTAAAAATTTTGCGCAGCAACCCACCGCACAGAATTTATCAATTCGGTTTACAACCCATGGGATGTTAACGCTAAAAACCTTCTCTGCAATTTCTGTCGTTTGGATTTGACATTAAACTTTAGATCTCCTGTGTTTCTACCTTAGCGCTGAGAAGAAACACGTGGCTGAGAAAAAGCCGAAGCCCAATAGTAGGACAAAAAGACTGTTAATGATAATGATGATAAGTGAACAGTTAATTTAATTCTCAAGTAATTAGTTAAAAGTCCAGCTGAATTTGTATGTAGTAACAATAAGATATTCATAATGAGGAGATGATTAGTAGTTTGCTAATATAGATTCTTTCTTAACTAAAAGGTTTTATATCGCAGCTAGTGTAAAAGACTAACCCGCAATTTTGATCTAACTTAAATTAACTAAATGGCTATCCTAAGAATTTACACGCTGATGTCCTCTCTGTTCTGTTTTGCAACAATTTTTGTGTGTTAACACTTTACTTTGCTCTGCTTTTTTCACTGACACTTTCACGTCTTTACACTAGCTCATATGGTTTGCTCTTCTTGAGCCTTCTCACTAGGTCTGTACTGTCGGGGAGTTGGATTACCTAGACGTTTACGTGGTGATGAAGCCTGGTCTCGTGCTTCTGGGCAAGGTCCTCTATTTACTCCGTCACGGTTTTTATCCCTAGATGCCTGTGGATATCACTGTTTCGAGCGTACAAGGGTGCATCTACGATATTTCTCAGCACTTTGTTCTGGAAATTTTAAATTTTTTTAATGTTAGTTTTGTTGACGCAGCCCCAAAATGACAACCGCATTTCCATACTGGTTTTAAAACTAGATTGTACAGAAGTAACTTGTTATGTATTGAAAGTTGTGAGTTTCTTCCCAGTACCCAATACATTTTCCTATATTTTATATTTAATTCTTCTCTTTTCTTCTGTATATCCTCTTTCCATCGTAGTTTGGCATCCAAGTTCATTCCAAGATATTTAGCTGTATTAGCATGCGGTATGATGCTGTTGTTGAGTGTCACATAATCATCCTTCTTGTTCATGAAGTTGATATATATATATCCACTGACTTGCTTTCGTTTAGTTCTGTTCTCCATCGTTTCGTCCATCTGTCCACCATTTGTGGCTTGTTGTAATATTTCCGCCGTTGCTTCAGTTCTTTCACCTACCGCTAGTATTACAGTGTCGTCTGCAAATGTGGCTATTTTTATCTCATTGGTTGATGGGATGTCGTTTGTGTACAATAGGTATAGTACTGGTCCCAATACACTGCCTTGTGATACTCCTGCCTTAATTTCGTATAAGTGGAAGTATTCCTCTTCTTGCTTGATCCTGAATAGTCTGTTTGAGATATAAGACTTCAGAAGTTCAGCAAATTGATTATGTAGACTTTCTTCTAGTTTATGATTATGATGCCATACTTTATCGGAAGCCTGGGCGACGTCTAAGAAGATTGCTGTGCAGACTTTTTCTCCTCAAGACTTTTTTCTATGGTATTTATTATCCTGTAAACTTGCTCTGCAGTTGGTTTCGGAATCCAAACTGGTGCGTTGGTATCAGTTCTTTTCTTTCTATTATTGGTTTGAGCCTTTAGACTAATAGTTTTTCAAAGAGCTTCGAAATTATCGGTAAGAGCGGGATGGGTCGATAAGATACTGTTTCGTTCTGCGGTTTTCTTGGATTCTTTACCATTATGACTTCGGCTACCTTTCATACGTTCGGTACATATTGCTACGTAATAAAAGTCATGGTTTAAAACTAACGCCAACTACCCCGAATACAAAACTGTCACCTCAGGGAATTAAAAAAATGTCTCTAGTCTCTACTCGTGGCTTCGTCTCGTTCAAAAAGTTGAAAAACGTTAAAAAAAATAACTTGTGCAAATTCTTTCAACCCTCACTTTGCTTTAATGTCACCGTAACTAGTTTATCTTTTATCAGCACCAACCTTTACACTGTAGTGAGGCACGATAAAATGCCCCTGGACAGCTACTCATTTGGTACAGAGACTGCATTCACCTCCACCTGGTTGGTACAGCTCTCCGTGGACTGCCGGCTCTTCCCCACACATCGTACTTTACCATTTTTTATTTGTGACCATTAAAACCACACTTCGTTTGATGATGATGTATTCTTTTTTAAATATCCCTCTTTTTATGGCATTCAAAACAAAAGTAATCTGTAATTTACAATTTAGTAATCGTTTACCGGCGGGGAAAGAGGTTATATTGGCCTGGAAAACATGTCTTACCCCGACGGTGATTTAAAGGTGATCAATTATTTAGACAAATTTAGAAGCTTACTTTTACTTGACAACCAATGAAATTACAAGATTTATGACAGATGGGAAAACTGTCAAGCTGTGAAACCCCATTTTTAAATATTACCAATCTACACACCACTACACCGCGACTTCAGCCTTACATCCAACATCCTGATAGTTTTCCTCATCTTTTACATACCATTATCTACTAAACGCACAACCGATCATAATGAAATTTTAAAATGTCACTTATGCCCAATTGACATTAATAAGCCCACCATTATAATATCACAGCAATATTTCAGCCGAAATGCTGGATATATTATGTTAGTTTTAGTATTCCCTTTCTAGGGAGGTGTTTCAATACTTTTCCTGTTAAATCAAACCTCGGAGCTTTCTTCGATTTAGGTTTTCTTAAATTTCTTTTGCCGCTTCTCATGGAGTGACCAATTTATTTCTTCCTCCTCTCTTCCATCTTCCGCATACAGTATATCATTTTGCACTTGTTCATTCGATTGAAATATCTTTTCGAGGTGGTTTGCGAAGATATCTGACTTCTGCTTGTTGTTTCTTGCCTAACCGTTTTCAGTTCTTAGTATCTAAAATTAAGATAAACTAGTAGTATATTTTAGTAGCAGCTACATAAAATGATTGACACTTTATAATGAAGGCACGAATCAAATACTATCGCAAAATTTAATACGCTGCACAAAATTACCGTTTCAAAAGAACTTCCAGTTCGCTAATTGCTTTATAGATATATTGATGTAAAGTTCGATAGCTTTTTACATGATGTATTCAAAAATTAAACAATGAGTAGTCACTTTGCATTGTGAAACGCCTTAAATTTAAAAAGGGGCTTTCTTTTTACTGGCTTTAATTAAGGGAATAGATATAATGAACTGCTCGATCGATTTAATCCTACTGTGCCGTGGCGAATCTGATACCGACCCAGTTAATTTATTCAATAGTTAATTACCATACTTTTATAACGAAGTTCCTCAGATTTTTATTCGCAGCACAAAAGCTGCACCGATGAACGATTTGTTGAAACCCATACGTAGTCAAATATAGCGACCGTATTGTTGATAGCGTTAGCGATAATTAACTTAATTAATTGTTAAGAATATCAATTTGTATGCCATAATATCTAATTTGTGTAGTGAACTCTTTTATGTGTTTCTACCTATATATTAAATCAGCAAATAATAAATAATAAAATATATCAACTGGTATAATACAAAATAATGTTTACATACCAAACATAAGAAAATTGTAAGAATTGTAGGTATTAGGTAAACCATCAACGTTATTTGGTTGTAGGTTGGGTTGCCTACATTAGCTTGTTTGGGGTGTATCTGAGATGTTCTAGTTAAATTGTAGACAATTTTAAGCTGTAGGTCCCTGCTGCCATTGACTAACAGTATTGCACACTGTTTTATTCATACATATATTTCGAGTATATCACAGAATAGCTTAATATACCTACCGAATGTGTTCCTTAGTATGAATTTGTTTGTTTTGAATTGAATATTTGACGGATATGTAAAATAATTTTGATAGTGCGGTTTAGGCGAACCAGAAAAGAGTCAGTATTGTTCAGTGTGAAGGATGCAATTAATATTCTAGCTTCATGTTGGCCAAGCAATCTCCGAACATAATATAACTTTATCAGCATCGACATAACGGATTATGTTATACATATATTATCGAACTATAGCTAGTATAATTATATTATTATTCTCTATATTGGTTTTTGTGATGAACCCAAAAGGATTAACAGACCTATTACGTCATTTCGGGGAGACCGAATATTTATAACAGCCCAAACAAAGTTAAACTAACATACATATTTTATGTTCCAAGCTTTCGTATCATTGACAATGTAGATATTTCGGCGCGGCCGACTTGGCGTTGTCGTTTCGTGTGCAGACGATACCTATTAGCATCATGGAAACATTAAAAGGAAAAGTTTCAAACTGTTGAATTTTTCTTAAACTTTCCCTTTCTTTCTACCATATTATTATAAAGATCACCAACAAACGATCTTATTTTCAATCTATACTAGCCGAAAACGACTGTGATTTACAGCAGTGTGAAAAAGTTCTGCATTACCCCATTTTTCGCAAAGTTTCCTAAAATTACTATTACATATTTGATTTTAATGACTATGTCAACAACTTCTCCTAATTACGTACTTAGAACTCCATAGAAAACTGAAGGTATTAATAGATTGCATGTTGTATCTGACATGATGAATGCAACCAGATACATTGATGTCCTACAGGAGAAGATACTGCCTAGTGGAAAAGAGTTATTTCCTTGCAAAACCTTCATCTTTCAAGATGATAATACTCCTTGTCACAGAGCAACGGTTGTTGAATCTTGGTCGACCAATAATCTTAAAAAGAATAGCCTGGCCAGCACAATCCGCGGACCTAAATCCCTTAAGAACGTATGGTAGAGGATTTTTAACATTATTTCAAGAAAGAACCCCATAAGAAAAAGTAGAATTAATCAAATCCCAAATTGATGCCTGGTATCGCTGCATTACGAAGGAAGAATTACAGACTACTACATTTTTTTGAATACATTTTATATATCGAATTGTTTCCGTTTTTTTACGGATCAACATTTGGGCTGTTATTATTACTAGTACTGTGTTTAAGTACCTGTATTATATTTGCAATGATGAAATGAAAAATATTTGAAAATATGGGTTGAAACTGCAATTTATCTTATTTGTGCAATTGATGCAGAACGTTTTCACACCACTGTAATTGTAAACGTTAATATGTAGAAGTAGCTGGCTATCAGGTTTGTCATTGGACTGTTAAACTATACCAAATACTTTATATATGACAACACGAAATACTTATATCATTCTACCTACATTTTACAGACCACAGTCGCTACTAGCACCGTCGGTAGACCTTAGTTGCGCTACAGAAACTCCCTGTGCAGTTATTTTTTACATACCACAAATCCAATACACACGTCTTCTGTATTTCATTTATGAATTATATTATTTGTTTCTACTGTTGCATCGCACTAATATATATATTTTAAGCATTTTCTAAGTTTGTTTTAGTTTTACTTCAATTTTTATTTTAAAATTGTTGTTAGAATAAAGGTGTACTGTAAAGTTTTTTTGTGGTATGTACAAGAAACAAAATCTACTGCTGGTGTAGGATCATACAACTTAAAACAATTTTTATTTGTTTAAATTATGAGGAAATTTTTTTGAGACATTGCTAATCGTATTTGTTTAAGTTATATTCAGCAGATTTAGTCAAGATGGTCAAGTATCTTTGATTGTAATTCTTGGGTTGGAACCCGTTTTTTTTTTTATTTTATAAACTATAATTAAACGTATATCTCTTGAAATAACATATTTTGACAAACAATAATATATAATTTGCAATACAATCTGTTGGATAATTAGGTAGGGCAATCAAATTATAAGGTTTTTTTTGAGTGTACAATTTTAGGTAGACCACAATCAAGCAAGATAATTTAATCAGGAGACCGTGTCTAAACGTTTTTGGCAGTACTCCTATCGTTCATACTTCAATCAATTCCAAGAGCAACGCCCCGACGAAGCACCTCGCATTAATTAACGGTACCACGAAGCAGACAGTACCGGTAAACAGCAGTTTCAGGACAGGACATATGTACAGAAGACATAGTATAGGAAATTGCAAGAAATGAAGTCCGAATAAGATTCTATATCGGTAAACAAGTAATGAGCATATTGTTGTTTTTGTAACTGAGTTTTGAACATGTACATTGTAGGTGTTTCACAAGGGTCGTATCAAATGTCTTGCTAGAAGGTATTGTCATTCAAAAGTTGTTGTTTGCAGATTTTGTACATTTAGAAACTGATTATAAAGTGATTTATTAAAAACAAAGCAATATACTTTCGTGTATGTCTTAGTAGAATAATCATACTTATTCAGAATAAAAGTTTTAGCTAAAGGTTAATAAAACTGTGGCAAACACTGTTATGTCAAAATTTTGAATTTTCTGAATTTCCAAAGTATTTACGAGGTCGGACAAATATGAAACGGGATTGGCACTACTGCGGACGCTATAAGAAACTGACTGTTTCCAAATCATATCCAAATTGTAGCTGGAACTTTCGTCTACGCATAACTAAAACGGCATCCTGTCAGAACTTTCGTGGTAGGCTGTGCATGCGAATGATCAAGTGAGTGCAGCTGTCACATGTGACACAAGTCAAACATGGAGCAGAGAGCGAACATTAAGTTTTGTTTCAAAGTGGGGAAAACGGCTACGGAGACATTCGAGATGTTGAAAACTGTGTACGGCGATGAGGCCATGTCCCGTACTCGCGTTTCGAGTGGTTTGCCAGATTTCGTGAAGGTCGGCAGGACCTTGGGGACACTGAGAATGATGGAGCAGGAGCTGAGTATTAGCGGTGAAACCATTGGAACCATTTTGGAGAAGGATTTAAAGAAAAGGAAGGTCTGTGCCAAATTTGTCCCGCACAATTTGATCGCTGAGCAAAAAGCGCATAGAGTGGACACCTCCCACTACTGCATTGCAACAGCCAACAGTGACCCAAATTTTCTGAATGCTTCCAGTGCTTCCAGTACGATCCAGAAAGCAAGAGACAAGCATGGAAAGGCGATCGAAGACGTCTCCCAGGCCAAAGAAATTCCGTTTCCAAAAATCGAAAGTGAAGACAATGCTGATCACTTTCTTCGACAGTCAAGGCATCATTCACAAAGAATTTGTGCCACCGGGTGTCACCATCACTAGCCTGTACTATAACGGTGTCATGACGCGTTTACTAAAACGCATTCGACGTGTGCGACCACATTTGGCAGCCTCCGGCAAGTGGCACCTTTTACACGATAATGCTCTTGTGCATTCTGCCTTGATTGTGACGACGTTTTTGGCTACATGAAATGTCCCAGTCTTAGAACATCCTCCCTATTCGCCGGATCTGTCTCCAACGGACTTCATGCTGTTTCCTCAGCTGAAATTGACCCCCAAGGGAAGGCGCTTTGACGACACAGAAGACATTCAACGGAATGTTACCGCCGAACTAAACGCACTTCCTCGCGACAAGTTTAAGCAGGCGTTCAGCGACTTGTATCGTCGATGTCAACGGTGCGTAGTAGTCGAGGGAGTTTACTTCGAAGGACGCTAGAGGTATTTTCACCTATGGCTACCTCACATGCTTTATATTTGATCAATCCCGTTATATATTTGTCCGACCTTGTACTACCTCATAAAATATATATTTCACACATACAATTCTATAAGGCAAAGGCCGTTATAGGAGTTGCCTCCTCTTCAGCCAATCAAAATGTGGCTTTCCGAGTAGAAGGTTATTTTATTTTAAATCTCTTATAATTTGTTCTGTACTTCTACGAAACAGTTTCTGTGTTTAACTTTTACGTTTTTAAAATTTTTCTTTAGTACTATGGTTTTCTTGTAGCAGATCTATCTGCGGTGATCTGTTTACACTCTCATGTGGATCTTCTGCAGATCAGTTGTCTCTTGTCTTTTTCTTATGTTTCGAACCTATTTTGGTACATCACGATGGAATTCTTTTGGTTAGGACAATTTAACAAATCTAGGTATGCAGCATTCGCGTGAGAGCATGAGCCTATCATTTCAAAAATAAGCAACACAAAATACATATCTGAAGGTACTGCCATATCGAAATGTTCATTGACTCCATTTCGAATTACAGATGCTTGTTTAGTATGAGTGACATTTTACTGGTTTAAGTAAAGTTCATTCAATTCAAACAATGTTTGGATAATATGTATTGTGTGGAAAGTAACGTTAATCTATGGCGAATGTCGTAAAAATACTTTGAAGACTGCAAGATTATACGGTCCCCACCGAAGGTACCCTATTGATAAAATCTGTCAGAAGCTGGAAGCAGAACTAGGGGAAAATTGGTCACCTCTGTAAAGAGAGCACAACCGCAACATGGGAATTATATGTAATTGCGGTAATTGACAATATTTCTAAAGTTCCATATATTAGTCAGATAGCTGTCTCAAGGCAGCTAACAATTAAAAAGCTCTCAGTGTTAAAGGTCATTAGAGCAAATCAGCTTCGTCCGTACCACGTAAATGTACTTCAGAGTCTCAAAGAAATTGAGTTTTTAGACGATTACAGTTCTTTCAGTTTATTCAACACCAAATAAACATTACTACTATAACTTCGTAGACAAGGTTCTCTTTGGCGATGAAGCACGTTTGGTAACAATGGTAACCTCAACAAACATAATTATCATTATAATGCATAAATTAACCCTTGCTGGATGAGAACTGTCAAAGTATGTCATTATCATCTCTGATTTATAACACCGCCAATAAAAATTTAGACATTGCCGGACATTGTGGTATGTATTTCGGGTTGCCTATTTTTGGAATCGTGAGCGCAGAACAGAAGTTAACATAGAACTACAGCCGCTAGTCTCAGCACTGACAACTGATGAGGAGGAGGAGGCACAAATATGAAAAGCGTACCATTGGAAAAGTAAATTCATATTTCGTAAACCGTTTTCGTCAAAGAAGTGAAAATATAACATGTCTACGTATATACTGCTGCTCTGTTTCGTTTTGCTTGTTCGTAGTCTTAATAATTGTATGAAGGTATTTATCAAATTGACTGTGAGTTTTTCACCTAGAAAACAATAAGATATGAGATTTGTGTATTATGTTCGACAGCTGTCAACTAACATATAACTTTGGAGGAAAAGGTGATTTATATAAAATAAATATGAATTTTCTTAGAAAAAAATAATTGATAGGCCGTGTGAGATGTTAACACATTCCTTTTTAAATAAGGAATATGGCTATAATTTCAGATTTGATGTAAATGATATTTTCAGAAAGTTGTTTAAATATTTAAGATTTGGTTAATCTCATTCTGCTTTTCTATTGGTTGAGGAAGCCACATGTTTTTTGTAAAAGGTACATATTTTTGTTTCTATTATGATGTTACCATGGTCACTTGTTAAGAAAAAGAAAGAAAGAAGGCAACGGGGTCTTGCCATGAAAATCTTAACGTGAACAGGCGCTCATCTGGCAAGTCAATTAAAATTGTAATTTTGTGTGTTTATTATATCCTTGTTGAACAAAACTATTTTATTAAGGGTTACGGTTCAAATCAGCGTTATTTGTTACTTATCTGTGTAAAAACTTCTGTAAATTAGCCGAAAATCAAGAATTTCGGGCGGATTATCAAAGTAGCGTCAGTAGACTTCAGTTGTTTTTTTGACATGTTTTGTTTGTATCCGCGTTTGACGTTTAAAACGTCAACAAACTTCAAGGTTAGGAATCACCTACACGTTGGGCAAAAGTTTGATACCTTAATTATTTGGGAGATATACGCATCATATTCTAGAACTGAAACTGGAATAGCAATAGAATTTAATTTAAAATAAATTAAAACAAATAAGTCACATCGAATCAACAACTTGAAAAGTGGGCAAGTTTGGGGTTAACAATTTAAAAAGAAAATATAAAGGTGCCACGTATTTATGAGTCTATTGGTATATTGGTATATAACATCTGAAGTAATAAGTAGTAAATAATATTTGAGTTAATTACCTTATGAAACGATTTTACAAGTACGAAGATACTCAGTCCAAAGTTTTTCTGCGAGGAATTTAGAAGAAAGCAACCAGTGATGGACGTTCGTTTTGAGGTTCAAGATCAACATGGCGCAGGAGTGTCATCCTAAGTTTGCCCTTTGTGTCGCTTCAACAACTTATGTAATAATATTGTAATATTTTTTTTCGTATGAAAGGGAGATCATATTTATTACGGGTGCAAGTAAAGCAACATTTCCCTTTCTTGCAAACAATATTGTTGTCGCTTCAATGTGTGGCTCATATGTAGGTCCCTCAATAAAACTTCATAATAATACATATGCACAGGTGTTTCTACTTGTAATGTTAGATCAAATAAATTTTTTGTCTTTGGCCGCCCACTGAATATCTTTTGAAATAAATAGAAAAGCAAATACAAACCTGTGAGAGAATTTTAAGTAGAGCTAGGTGTTCTGTCATGCCTTTTCTAAATGAGCCGGCGTACATCGAATTAGCGTAAAATGAATATTTACAAGAAAAGCTTTTTGATTCGCATTGTCAAATGCTTTTTGAGAACTTTTAATTAAATTGCCGGAATGAGTAATCGCTAGCATAATGAAGTAACTGGCAAACCTGGATATTTTTCATGAAATTCTTCACTGCACCTGGGTATTACAATTAATTACGAGGTTAAATACAAGTCAACATAGAAGCAAACCCTGAGCATTAATACACGTTAAATTTCAGAACAACTAATTTCAAATATATTGTCAACTTCAACTGGCGGTGGATTGACGAACAGTAATGACAGCTTTAAGATATCTTTTATCGCCTGCTCTAATTTATTTTCGTTTAGATCGCATGATAGTGAACAGGAAGTTTTTTTAGAACACCGCGTAGACAAGCAGTTTTACACATGGTTAGAAACGTTATTCAAATTTAATGTTTGAGTTGCGAATAATTTAAAAATCTTGCGCAGAATTAACATAAATCAGTTAAAATTAAATTTAAGATAAAACCGAAATGCATAATTTGTAATATAGGAATTTGGTGATTAGCATTTAATTACAGCAGTGATTTATTTCGGTTTTTCGTACATATTTAAATTAAAAATTGCATTAAGAGGCTTCCGACTATCTTGCCTGTCGGAAAAAGGATTATTAATTACGGCGTTTATAATTCCATCAAAAGAACGGTGGTTTAAGGATTTGTTTTAAGCTTAATTAGCTCAAAGCTATTCGTACTCTTATTTGCACTGCGATAAAAAACAGATTTAACACAGTAACGTAGATGAAATTTATTCCGCTTAGATAATTAAGGATTAGTTTTATAAAAAACGGAAATTTAAATAGTGTAGGTACACTTTGAGTAGGTAACTGCAGAAAAAGTAGAACATATATTAATACTGTAAATACAAACCTCTACGTTTGTATTTTCTAAAAAATTAATCTCAGGAATAACTTGGTTAACAGAAAAATAACATTAAATTAAAGAAAGAAAGAAAGAGCGACATTCTGGTAATTTTAATGTGTTTCATTAATCCAGCTAATATTAATTTAGTCTTATGTTTATTTAATATAACAATAAGGCAGACTTTGTTTTTCACGGACAATATTGACAATTATATTATTGATATTAATAATAATATTATCTCGTTCTGCTGTTAACCTTTCGTTGCGAGTTATATGTTCAGGCAGTGACGTGTATTAAAAGGAAAAGAGTAAAGAAGTGTGATGGTAGCTCAGTTGGTAGAGCACTCGCTTTCTGAGTAAAACGGTGATTCTGGCTTGGGCTCGAAATCTAAGCAGTACTACGCATATTTAAAAAAAATCTAGCAACCCACCAAATACAATTTCTCAATCCGGCTTGCAACCATTGGATCTTAAGCTAAAGAGCTTCTCTGGAATTTCTGTCGTTCGGATTTGAGTTTAAACTGTAGGTGTGTTTCTACCTTAACGTTGAGGAGAAACACGTAGCAGAGAAGAGGCCGATGCCCAGCAGTGGGACGAAAAGGCTGTCAATTATGATGATGATGAGTCAAGATGTTAAAACAAAAATAAAATATAGATTAGTATACAGGGTGATGCATTTCTCGATGTTCACCATTAGTATTTCGAAAATGGTAAAAGGTGCGGGGCCGGTTAAATAGAGAAAAGTTGCATTTACTTTATGGCTATTGAAGATCTAAAAAGAAATCCTGGATATTTTTATTCGTTCGTGATTTATCACGAAAAAACTGAAAATAGTGATTTCAGAAAAATATTCTTATCTTCCCTACCATTGACGCTATTTCAATCAACTCGATAATATTATGTTTTTAACCAGCCTGAGTTGTATGACGTTGATAAAAAGGTTTTCATTAAACTTTTTTATACTTTATGGCCGCCATATTGGATGTTCACACCATTAGATAGACAAAGAGTAGCTTTTCAAATTGGCAACCAACATAACGTTTTTGTTTTAAGAAACGATTAAAATTTGAAAATTTGTGTAAATAATTTATAACATCACGAATGCCTTGAAAAACAATTGAAACTATACTTAAAGCCACAAATTGTAAGCTGTCATTTAAACATGTAAAAATACTGTAACTACCATTAGTAAGACTTCAAAATCATGAGTGCTATCAGCAAGATGCAGCTGGTCCTCACAATGCACGCATTGTTCGAGATTATTTAGTTGCACGTGTTCCAAATTCATGGCTTAGCACGTATGGTCCTGTTCGTTAGCCTCCACGATCGCCGTTCTTACTCGCTATGGATTACTTTCTATGCAATGTGAAAGACGTAACGGAAAATATCGGATATCTTTGCCGTTAACTCTATTCCGAGGCAGGCTATACGAAAAACGGTGGACGAAATGAATTTGAGGACCATCTTCTGCATCATAAATAATTCAACTAATTATCTTGTTATTATTAGACCAATAAAATCTTTACGGTATTTAAGGACTTTAAATGACAGTTAGTAATATAATTTGCCTCGTTATTGCTTCAATTATTTGTTAAAAGTATTCGCGATTTATAAAATATTTCAAATTACAACAAGCTCTTCGGAAATAAAAGGTTATGTTGGTTAGCAATTTGAAAACCTAATTTTTTATATCTTTAATGAAAGTCTAGAAAATGTCTGTCAATATCATTCAAGTCAGGATGCACAAAAACCTAAAGTTACCAAATTTTATTGAAATACAGAAGATAATGTTTTTCTTAAATCATAATATTCAGTCTTTTCGTGATAAATCACGAACGAAACAGAATATCCAGGATTTCTGTTCAAGTTCTAAATTGCCATGAAAAAACGCAACTTTTTCCAATTTAACCTACCTCGTATTTCTTACCACTACCGAGATACCAATGGTGAGCAACGAAAACTTCACCACCTTGTACACAGAGTTTATATTACAATTTTATGTGAAGTTTCGGGCTTCCGCGGTTTGTGTCTAATGAAGTCGTCTAGAAATTGATTGGTGCTGGTGTTTCGCCAACCGTTACAGGTAGTATTTTGATGACGCTCCGGTTAGCCAAACGTCAGCACCAATCAAGTCCACTATAACGCGGTCTCCCGAGGAGAAGACTTCATTTCCTGGCATAATCCAGGAGTGACCCTCGAGTCAGCTCCATGTCAGATGATGATGATGATAAATTAAACAATAAATTAGTAATTTTGAAAAACAATTTGTATAGCACCATGGACGGGTGTAAAGATAAGTTAGCAGCCAGAAAATATATCAAAATATGTTATATTATATCTATACTATACCATACAAACTTTCCCACCGAACAGTGCCCCCACAGAGAAAAACTTAATGGCGTTAGATCGGAGGATCCAGTCGGCCATTCCATTGCACCTTTATTTGATATCTATCTTCCTGGGAACACTTCGTCCAAATAACGTCGTACATTACCTGCGTAGTGTGGCGAAGCACCATCCTGTTGCAGGCCAATATTATTGTTTGGTATGTCAGGTTCGTTTTCATTCGGAAATAATATCGCCAATGCAGGTACTAATTCAAATGGTAAATAGTCTAGATATCTTTCCCCAGTTAAAATAGCGTCGAAAAAGCATGGCCCTAAAATTCTATACTGAGAATTTCTGCCCGTACGTTGAGCTTTTGGGGATATTGGGTATACGCATCCTGCGTCCAATAGGGATTTTTCACAGACTAATATCGACAATTCTGCGTGTTGACAGTTCCATGTAAAGAAAACTTCATTTCATCCGAAAATATTTTACGCCGCGAAAACACTGAATGGCGAATGTACATTTAAATTATTTAGTCACAGATTTCTTGCCTACGATCAAAGTCAGTCTCTACTTTCATGGACTCATGGACCAATTTTACCTTATAAGGATGCATTTTTATAAGTTTCAGTATTGAAGTATGGCTCAGATTATTCTCTAAAGCGATCTTTTGACTAGTTCAGTGAGGATTATCTTCAATTTCCAGTAAAATATTCAGTTGCACATTTTCGATCAATACTGGCGGCCAGTTTTGGGAAGATCTTTGGGTATGGAGATCGAGATAGAGACAAATGTGCTATTCAGTTTATTTTCGAGTTCTCTAAATTTAGCTCCTATACTTCTAACTGAGGGTTGGCTTATTTGCTGATCAGGATATTTCTGTGTTCTCTAAATTTAGTTTCCATTCTCCTGACTGTGGGTTTACTTATTTGCTGATCAGGATATTTCCATGTTCTCTAAATTTAGTTTCTGTTCTGCTGTCTGTGGGTTGGCTTATTTGCTGATCAGGATATTTCGGTGTTCTCTATATTTAGTTTCTATTCTCCTGACTGTGGATTGGCTTATTTGCTAATCAGGATATTTGTGTGTTCTCTAAATTTAGTTTCTATTCTACTGACTGTGGATTGACTAATTTGCTGGTCAGGATATTTCCGTGTTTTTTAAATTTAGTTTTTATTCTACTGACTGTGGATTGACTAATTTGCTGGTCAGGATATTTCCGTGTTTTTTAAATTTAGTTTTTATTCTGCTGACTGTGGATTGGCTTATTTGCTAATCAGGATATTTGTGTGTTCTCTAAATTTAGTTTCTATTCTACTGACTGTGGATTGACTAATTTGCTGGTCAGAATATTTCCGTGTTTTTTAAATTTAGTTTTTATTCTGCTGACTGGGGATTGATTTATTTGCTGATCAGGGTATTTCCGTGTCCTCTAAATTTAATTTGTATTCTGCTGACTGTGGATTGGCTTATTTGCTAATCAGGATATTTGTGTGTTCTCTAAATTTAGTTTCTATTCTACTGACTGTGGATTGACTAATTTGCTGGTCAGGATATTTCCGTGTTTTTTAAATTTAGTTTTTATTCTGCTGACTGGGGATTGACTTATTTGCTGATCAGGATATTTCCGTGTTTTTTAAATTTAGTTTTTATTCTGCTGACTGGGGATTGACTTATTTGCTGATCAGGATATTTCCGTGTTCTCTTAATTTCGTTTCTATTTTGCTGATTGGGGGTTGGCTTATTTGCTGATCAGGATATTTCGGTGTTCTCTAAATTTAATTCCTATTCTGCTTACTGTGGATTGACTTATTTGCTGATCAGGATATTTCCGTGTTCTCTTAATTTCGTCTCTATTCTGCTGATTGTGAGTTGGCTCCTTTGCTGACCCAGATATTTGTTTCTGAAAAGTCGACGTACTTCTTGATGAGTTTTAACTTAATCTCCATACTCAATCATCATGAACACTTCGATTCCTTGTTTCTCAGTCAGCGGTGCCATTTTGGTCAAATAAAGTTGTTACTCCGTGTAAATACTCGTACTATCCACAGAAAATAATAATACACACTTATTTTATTGGGATATTTCAAACAAAATTTTTGTTTGATTTGAATCCCTCTAACTAAGATTACTGTTAATTTTATTCATGCTTACTATTTGAAGTGTAAGGTATTATTTCTCGAAATTTCTTATGTAACCTAAATTTTATACCGTTTTCTTCTCTATCACAAACCTTAATGGATTTAACGATATCCATTTATACTTATATAAGTCTTGGCATTGTACTGGTTGCAAATTTAAGTACATTTTGACGTTAGAATTGTGTAAATCATATTCTTAAAGGGTGGTAGTTTGTAATACGGTATAAAAATGTTACTAAATTAAGTCGTTAAACGTAAATTGATTATACTGTATTTTTCCTCTATTGTAGGTATTTTTTAACAGTTTCTAGAATTTTTCGATAATTTTATATCAATAATGGATATAATGTCTACTAGTTAAAAATAACCGCAATGGTCGCCTATCCGCATAATAAAAAACGTTAATTTTAGTTTATGTTGAGCCACTTTTAGTAGCCTCTTAAGCTTCTAATTATCTTACAAGCAATTTAAATGCGATTGCGAATGCAAAGGTGAATATTGATTAACTAAAGTACTAGTACGAAGATTTTAACAAATTTTACATTTTTATGTGTTCCATTCAACGAGCAATTTGCATGTTAAAGCATCTACCGGTGTATATTTTTATCATACTGTGTAAATTTGGCTAATTACGACTTGTACGTTTTTAAAACTAAGGGTTATTAAAAGCGTGATGGAATAAACTTTAATCCATAAGTGTAGCTAGTGTAAGCGAGCTTTCGCCGTGCTAGCGTCTCCTAGCGGTAGAATTTCAAGTGTCTGCTAATTAATACCACTAATTGGAGGTTCCCCTCTTGTATAGTCAACCAAATAGTTCATCGAACATTTAGTACACATTCGCAAATTGATTATCCTATTGGGCTTGTGTTTTACACACACAGAGAGCAATGTAGTTAATTTCTGTTCTGATAAGTTTGTGCTGTTGACGACATAACTTGGTGCATTTTTGGAAAATGGATGTACGCCAAACCTTAATAGAACGGAACTGAATTTCAGTCTAATATGTCAGAACAATAATAATTAGCCACAGACTTCAGTTTTGTTAAAAATGTATGGTTGCATAGTAACTACAATAAACAAGTACACATATTTAAATAGATGGAACGACAAGCTATTACTATTAAGGGACTACTGAAGCTCCTTACAAGTATTTAAAATAAGTATTGTATATTGTCATCATAGCTAGATTAATATGTGGACTTTCTGTATATTATTTTTTTAGTAGACAGCATACACTAGTTAGGAATACATGAGGAAAGTTGAAAAATGCGAAAAAACTGATGACATAAAAATTGTTAAAATCAAAGGCCGTTTATGATATATTTTGATGTAGGCTAGTGAAATTTTTCATCTACCGTCATTTACAAACACAATGCATGAAAACCCAGTGTCAAGAAGTATCTGATTTTCTTAAAATCAGAACAATGCCAAGACTAACCAATTTTAATTGTTTAGCATAACGAAGCTATGATAACTTAGATAAGTTAAGTGGTAAAAGGACTCGGCCGATTACCTTTATTTTGGGCAAGATTAAGAGAAGAATGTTATGGATTATCTATGAAAAAAGCTTCACTAGATTTTGAATTCCCAGGCCGGTTTAAGATTTATTAATTTTGGTTACTTCCTTGAAAGTAATACCCCTTCCGGAAAAGCATGTACATGTGAAGGATAATATTTGTTTTCTACGTATATTCCTAAGTAGAGTAGCTATAACATGTTTGTGCAAGAGATTCGATTGTTATTCAGCAAATAACTCACGTATCAGAAGTATATCAATCTTCTTTTATCTAAAATAGGTCCCTTACCTGAGAAAATAACCTCAAAAGGCCGTGATAAATGATAAATCTTGAAGCCAACTCACGTAGCTATCGTAGTTAACTGGTCTTAAGAGAGTCCTGATAAATTTAAAAAAGCACCTTAAAGTCGTTAAGACGATGAGCCGCCGGCAAATTGAGCTGAAAATATGCGCCAAGTTTTTATTCTTTGTGACAACGGTTTACCGGCTCACTTATCTGCGGGCTTAGCTCAATCTATTTTAATTCCCATTCACTGTGCTTCTCCTCGAGCTAATGACTATTTAGTACAGAGATTTCCGGGTAGCTAGCAGGATATTGATAAGTGTAATTTTTCACGGGATTTTCTGAACGTGCCGCAAAATTTCTTGCTTAATTTTGTGCAATTTATAGGAGCCCTAAACAAATTTTCATAATTTATTCCTTCATACTGAAAGTACTTTAAAATGCATTATTCTTGTTTAATTAATTTTCTAAGCTAGTGGTTTTATCTTCCAATTTAGCATACTATACGCTCTATATAACGTTCGATGCAGTGTTTTTTGCACCTTAAGGGCCATTTCTTTAAAATCGTTTATTGAATTATTAAGTCAGAATCTCGTGTTATGATGATCATTTGAAATTTTCCGGTAACTTGGACCAAACAATGCTGCCAAACTATTATACAATCATGAAATATCCGATTCATTAAGGTCTGTACGGCTTCAACGGCTTGGTAAACGTTTTCATATGAAGAAACTATCTTTTCATCGAGGAATTTAGTCAAGTTCGGGCGTAGATGGACGTCAGATTAATATAAATTAAGAGAGGTAGTTGTGGCAAAAAAATTATCATTCAAATGGTTGACTTGTGCGATGGAACTACAGCTGAAATATAATCGTTCTTTAAACAAGGTAGACTGCCGCAATTACATAGGTATTAGCTTATTAAATTCAAGCCAGAACGCAAACAATCGCAGAACTGAAGAGCTGAATGTTTTCTGAAAGCGATGATCCTGTATCGCTGCAGTCCTTACCTTCAAACTGATCATATAAACATGACAAGAGCGAAACTTTGAAACACATAGAGCATTTGTGGATTTCATTACAGCTGTGGACAAAGTGATGAGGTCAAATCTAAATGAAAATGGATTTTCTTCTCATTTAATGAAAATAATAAAAAGTCGATATTGTAACACTAAAATTAATATAGAAAACAATGAAGACGTCAAAAAATTGACATACATCTAGTCTAGGGATCATTCTATTCAATATTTACATAAATGACTTGATACAGACATGGAAAAAAAGGCTCTAATTGGAGTGATAAATACAAACAAATATATTAACACCATACTGTTTGCATACGACCACGTTGTAATCGCAAATTCAGAAGATTATCTGCAACGGGCAATCCGTAGACTAAATATTATATGAAAAAAATACAATTCTCAAATATCAACATCCAAAAATGATGGCCGTTAAGGGTAAACCACCCGTAAGATTTAAAATTATTATAGATACCATTAGCCTAGAGCAATGGTTCCAAAAGTGTGGTATAGGGGCAGGGAGGTCGCTGGAGGATTACCAAAAGTAAAATTTAAATCCGTTTTTATTACATTTATTTCACTGTGACCTCGACTGACAGCGCTTGTTCGCACTGCTCCATCGAGATCCCTAGTTTTTCAAATCTGGGCTCTGTATTCGAAACACACGCTATAATATTATTTTCAAGTCTAGACGATTTCTTACTTTTATTTTGCTGACAGTCCTAGACGAGAAACTTAATTTGCACAAATATGATGTAGCAAATGGCACCAAACACTTGGAAGTCTAGTTTCAATAATCCATCACATGATATTACAATAATGTTTATAGGAAATTCAACTTGTTCAACGGAATTGTCTAAAAACGTATTCAGTATCCATCTATGGTTGTCACAACTGTTTTGAATTTCTTTGGGGAAATAGTCAATGAGCTGTTTTAAATTGTACAAACTAATTGGATATCTGCAAACAAGTGCTCAGAACTTATCATATTATAATCTTTAAGTAAGTCTTCCATGAGTTTTTCAGCCCACTGGAATGAATCAAACTTTTTTTTCAACTAAAGTCGGCCAGATATCAAGTTTCTTTATAAAACCCTTAATTTTGTTCGTGGCTGTTATTATGTTAATATCATGACCTTGCAATACTGCTATTCAGAGTATTTAAGTGCTCGAAAATATCAACAAGAAAAGCCAATCAAAGAAGCCAAAGAGTATTGGAAAATATGTTCTTATATTCCGGTTCCTTATCTTTGAGGTACATCAAATGTTCCGTTTTTAACTGGAAAACTCTTTTCAAGACGTTATCTCTTGAAAACCATCTTACTTCCGTGTGATAAAGAAGATTAGCGTATGAACAACCCATGCCTTCACAAATTTTTCGAAAAATATGACTCTGCAATGATTTTTTCTTAAAGGAATGTACTACTTTAATGACATTTTTTGAAAGACTATCCATACCAGAAGGTAAAGATTTTGATGCAAGAAACAATGTAACCACGTAGCATTTGGTATAATGTCTTCTAATCTAACAATAAGACCAGATCGATCTGCTGTCATAGTCTTGGCGCTATCGGTGCTTATAGCAACGCATTTTTGTCCAATCAATCTCGTACCTATTAGTACTTTGCATGAAAGCGTGGGATATATACATATACATTTGCAATGGTGTTGATTTGTAATGGAGTACAAAATAAAATACCTTCAGTAATACCATGTCCAGTATTGTATCTTACAAATGCTATACATTGGGCACAGTTAGAAATATCCTTGGATTCGTCTATCTGTAACGATCTTTTTCACTAACCATTATTTGCACCATGTCAACAGCAGTTAGTAAAAAAGATCTTCAGCAATTGTATGTGACTTACTGGTTTTTGTAGTACGAAATCCAGCTCGATAACTTTATAGTAGTGCTTTTTAATTAGTAGTGGTTGTTGATGTAAAAGTAGCTTGCTCCTTGTGGAGGGAGTTTAGCTTTCTGTCAAAGGATTCCACAGGCTTTCCTTTTTCGCCTGGATGTTTGGTAATTAAATGTTGAAATAGCTTTGATGGCTTCATACTTTCCTTTGACACCACTTCTCAACAAAGTACGCACTGGTGTTTCTGGAAAATAACGGCAAAACCATAATTGAGATATTCATACTGTACAATCTATTTTTATTTGGTTTTTTGTCACTGCTAGACGCGGAAGGTTCTAATGACAGTTTTAATAATGTAACCATCTTTAACAAAACCAGTATAACTCGTACTTAACATTCAATATTTCTTATCGATTTACTGCACTCAACACATAGTCAGCAGGACAGCACACAATTTTGAAATAATAACTAATCTCATCGCGGTCCATTGCTTACATAAAGGAAAATGAATTTTCCAGATTATTTCAGTGCCATCTAGAACCCTCCCAAATATGGTAGAAATTTCTGGAAACACGGAGAACAAATATCTAATTGCGCTACGGGGTTATAGATGGTGTCAGTTGACCGTTTAGCCGCTGATTCTGAATGAATTTGAGTATTACAATAGGGACTCGCGAAAACAATTTTGGAGCTTTGAAAAGGTTTGGGAACCACTAACCTACAGGAAAAACAGAATTTGAAATGTCTAGGTTGCGATGTTTCATACAACTATGACTAAGATATCTATCAAAAAATTATGTATCAGTGTAAGAAGAACATTAAGGAATAAAACAAGAAAGCAGACGCAGATAAAATTTTACAAAGTAAATGAGGGGCCCGTTCTACTGTATGGCAGTGAAACATGTACGTTAACAAGAAAGAATTATTCAAAAATCTAATTTAAAGAGAAGGAGTTTCTAAGAGGAATCAAATCATGCAGTCGGTTGGAGAACACATGAGACACGAGCTATAAGTACAATCAATGCCAGACGAAATAATCAAACACAAGACAAGATGAAAACAACATGTAGACAGAATGAGCCCAGAAAGTTTTTCGAATATTATTCAATACAATCTAAGAGGAACTCTATAGATATAGAAGATATAGAAAAACCCTAGAAACGATAGTATATTGTTGTTGGAACAGGCCATAATACCTAATCCACGAAGAAGAAGAAGATGACGACAAAATGACTTTTTTAAGTTAAACCTGGTCTATTATATCATATATTTTTTTTTTTTTATTAATTTTACTTGCTTCAACTACGAGGTTATTAGCAATGTAACATTAAGTTATGTACAAGTTAAGAATATTTTAAGTCGTAGTACATAGTGATAAAAAATATAATAAAAGGTTTAACTAAATTTTTTTCAATAATCCGGTGTCCTGCAGGAAGGCGACCATTTTCTGTGTAGTGGAGTTTGTGTTGTCCAGTAGCTTTTCAAGGGAGTTGGGTATATGGAACTGTATTCTTGCGTTTTCGTAAATTCGACAATCCAGTAGGAGGTGTTTTACTGATAGTGGAACATTGCAGTTTTGGCACATTGGTTTCTCTTTTTGTTCTAATATATAGGAATGCGTTATTTTGGTGTGTCCAATTCTTAAACGAGTCAGAACGACCTGTTGTTGGCGGGACAGTGAGTGAGTTAGTACTTGTTCTTTGGTTTGTGGTTTGATTGCGAGTAGTTTACAATTGGAGGATTCCCATTCAAGTTGCCATTTCTTGTTGATGCAATGTTTATAAAACGATTTCAGATCTTCTTTAGATATTTTTTTGACGACTTGGGAGTTTGAAGAAGTTATAGCTTTATTAGCTGCACGGTCGGCTGCTTCGTTTCCGGGAATACCCACGTGAGAGGGGACCCAACACAGTAAGATAGTTTTCCCAATCTGTTGAAGAGATGTTACATTTTCTTGGATTTGTATAGCTGTTTTG